>JALPQI010007292.1:0-66565 GCA_025490895.1 Thaumatotibia leucotreta | reverse complement strand
ACCTACTAACCTATGAATATAGCTCGCGGTGAGACCAATGCCTATAACGTGAGGCACATTTTTTTTAGATTTAAGCTCCTCTTTATTATTAAACCCATCAAGGGTTGCTTTAGTCACAGCTTTAGTACCTATTAATTGTATTTTGATGATTTAAGTTTTAATTTAAACTTTAAATTTATTTCTCAACTGGGACGGAGACGCATTCTCAATTAGTCCTACCGCTTAGGCAGTTTTGTACAACACTGTGATTGGCTGTGACCTTTAAGCTGTGACCTGCGACATTTATTGACAAGATAACAAGATATAAGCGTTAATAGACGTTCGAACATGGTCCACTCCGCACCGCGAACTTGGTCCGCTCCGTACCAAATTCGATGGTGTGTTCAGCGGTCCGCCGACATTATTATTATTATTGACGGTGCGGTCGGTTCGATGGTTTTCCCACAGGATTTGGTGCGGTCCGCACCAAGTTCGCTCGTGTGGACGGCGCCACCGCACCGTACAGCGCTTACTTGTAGGTAATTAATTAAAAGTAAACAAACAATTCGTAAATTTTCGGGTATTTATGAAATTTATAGACATAACAGTGTCTCATAAATAATAATGTGCCAAAATGTAATTATTATTATTTTTTTTTAAATATTAGTATGGATAATAATGTTATTTTCTGTTTATGTATGTAATAATAATGTTGTAAACAATGTGACATGTAAAATTATTGTATTTTATCAATAAAATTTGATTGATTGATTGATTGTAGCGATGATGGTTGCCACAACTAACGCGATTTTAGCTTTTTTGGATAAAATCGGAGGCATATCGACGTGATCACTGTCTGGTAGCACGAAACGCACTGGACCGTTTTTGAACGGTGCGATGGTGTGGCGAGTCGAGCGCACGTACGGACCGGACCAAGTTCGCGGTGCGGAGTGGACCATATTCGAACGTCTATTAACGCTTCGTTACTTACACAACATTTCAGTTAAGTATTTACCAGTAAAATTTAATATATTTATCACTTTTCGCATAGCGCAGCATCTTGGCTAACCGTGCCGGTTTTGTCTCCTTGTCACCATTTTTATTAGAGCGACAAAGACGTTGCGTTTGGTTCGCGATTGAGTGTTAGCGATCGGCATCTTGGCTACGCACCCTGATCCCTGATGTACACATCACACATCACATCATCAGCCTATATTAGTCCACTGCTGGACGTAGGCCTCTCCTATTAACTATGCGTATAGACGCATTAGGAGGTAAATGCCCATAACCGCCACGCTGGGCAAGCGGATTGGCGATCGCAGTAATGTGTCCACTATGATAACGCTGCTGCCCATCATCAATCTTGTAGCATTCTATTATTCATGGTCAGTGACACTTCAATCCCTTAGTCGACTCTTACGACACCCGCAGGAGGAGTTGGGGTGGTGACAAATGTATTCTTACTGCCGTCACCACACGGCAAACACAGTATGATGTACAGTCGACGTCAAAAATATAATTACGGTTCTGGTGCCAAAAATATATTTATTACGAATAAATTTTTGTCAAGACAATTATAGTCCTCCAAATATATTTCTGGCACTTGAACCGTTAATATATCTTTGACGTCGATTGTATCATAGCGCTTCTCAGGTGACTTATTATGGTCACATGTTTACCATTAATCGTGCTAGGCGTCACTTTCGCATTTGCTTACTCGTTAGAACGTGACGGCTATTACGACAAACGATTCAACACGGGATCCTCAGAAGTGTACTGATAGAAAGCCGGCTTAAGAATAGGTATATTGACAGGTAACTCTGAAAGATGTGCTAGCCCAACGTGTTGACTTCCAAATACTTCCAATATGTGAAATAAAACGCAATTGAATCAAGTCAAGTTAGGTAAGAGAAACATACGTTTGTCTTTACACGGACCGAATTTTTGCATGGTAGCCTATAATCACGAAAACTTCCATTGGCCATTTTCATAAAATAAGTACATAGGTACTGACGCGTCTAATTACCACGACCCTTTTAAAATACAATTTGTATGAAACCAAAATGAGTCGTGGCTATTTTACCGTAAGTAAACATATTTTTTGAGAATAACTCTGGATATATTTTGGCCAATCTATCATTGACTATTTTTATGGAATAGCTAATATTTTATTTTCACAGTTCACTCTTAGCCCTATCTATAGTAATTCCTGGATACTCAATATATTGAAATAGATTAATGTTTATTATTTTGATGTAGGGTATTTCCGAAAAAGGGTCAGTCAGATACAGATAAAAAATAAAACAACGCATTGTTCATAATGACCTGTATATTAAGTGTAAAGGAGCATTATTTACAATGTGGACATCAATAAGTTATGCCTACCATGTACAAGCATGATGGTTCTGCTCTTACCGTTTATCGTGTTACGCGTCTCTTCCGCACGGGCAAACTTGTCACAATGACGGTAATAACGACAAACGATAAACACGAGACCATCACAGGCCCATTGGGCGATATGGTGGAGTTGCATTTATAAACAGTAGAAGTAAACACGGCGTTACGTTTGTGAATGTATTTTTCATCAATAATGCTAGTTTAGAAGGTTCGTTTCACAGTGTACCAATCTGGTATGACCAATAACATTTTATATATTAGTCGAATGTTAAATGTTTGACGTGTCGTTTAATAATATAGAAGTTAGTTTTCATGAAAGTTGATGTTATGATGTTATTGAAATTATACAAAAAATTGTATCAATTCACGAAAGACTCATTTTGAATATTATTAGATTACATTTTTTTAATGCCACAAGGTGGGACCGTTCTATTGCTTGGAATATAAGTTTCATATTAGAATCACTCGTAAAAATGATATAAGTGCGTTATACTTCTACTGTTTACGAATCAAATTTCAAATCGTTGTGTAGTACAATAAAACCACAATTTTCAAAAATTGTTACATAATATTTGCCTAGTGAACTAGTAGTCCATGACTGTATTGTGGTTTTCGGTACATTTAGGTACTTTACTTTACTTAATAAGTGGGGTTTTTGATGATGTGTGGCCTCTAATTATTAAGTAAAGTATTTCTCGATAAGGGCTGTACATACGATAGGCAAGCGTTCTTATCTTATGTGATATTATTTTTAACAAATGTTATTATTAGTTGTGACCCCTGTCACAACTATCGTGTTTAAATATGCATTGTCATGATTATGTATGTGGCATACATTCCTGTAAAAATACTTCCCACTATAACCTTTCCAGTTTTTATCAAAATTTCATTCTCAGGAAATATTGATAAACTCAACTCCGGTCTAATTTTATCTTTTGATATTAATTTAATCGTGACATATATTTTAATGTCAAAGATTCCTTTTCGATATAACATACTTGTTAACGGACTGTCACTCGTAGATGCAATCTCCTAAATATTTTTCAGCTTTAGCCAGACTATATTTACTGTAGTATAATTATTTCTGTATAAATTACTCAGTTTAAGTCTAAAAGAATTTACAATTACAATGTACAAATCCTTATACACTAATTGCCACTTAGAAAAATGCTAATTTAGATTTTCAAATCTTAAATTCAGTTTTCATTCATAGCACAATATTACTGGTTTCTAATATAAGACAAATTGTTTTAATTGCGGTTTATCTTTTTATTAAAAGTATTAGGTTAGGCACCGGTCTCACTAGCGTAGATGAATGAGCAGTGTGTTAGCGATTGGCCAGTATTTTCTTCGTCAGCGAGTGTCTTATTTTAGTAAATTTACTCGATTTATATCTGTGACTTGCTCGTGGGGTGAGAAAATAGTCGACAGCTCATCACCTCGCCTTTGGTAGGACCAGCCTCTACTGCCAATACCGAACTTCGTAAATTTCGGGGATTTTTCTTTGTCAATCTAATGACGCCTTCGTTTGAATGATAGTTACAAATCCGCGAAATTTACAAACTTCGGTGTTCCAGTAGGTAGGCCCCAGTGCCTGGAGAGCCAAGAATGTGGTTGGAATTAAATTTTTAGTTTTTAAATATCTATATTAGCATTGAAATAAGTTAACCTAAGAGAGCATTCGCTCGCTACTGCTTATTGTATAATATGGATTCGACAGGAATGTTTGGAATTTGTCAAATAATGTCATCTTCTTAGAGTAAACTGCAACGGTTGCATTGTCATCTGTTTTTAATTGTTAAAGCCCAAAGGAAAAACAATATAATGTAGGTATTCGGTCAAAATATACAGTTGGTACATGTAGTGCACATTATCTGTAGGTATACGGCTTCTGTTATCCCTTATAGTACAGCTAGTTTAAAGCATCTTCCTTACTTTGTAAAACTAAGTTTGTGGGTAGTAAGTATTGTAATTTGTTTCTACGTTATTCACACTTGCAAATAAAAATTTACAAAACTTAGTCAAATTATGGCGTCATATATAGTTTCCGGTAAAATTTTGTAATCAATTATGCAGTTTACAACAAGAAAATTATTTGGTTATCAACAACTACAATTCTAATGAAATGTCCAATACGTGCTTATATTTTCCCAAATATTTATACATTCATATTTATGTCATTACAGTTAATTACATCAATTTAAATAAAATACATAAAATTTAATTTACTAAACACAATATTTCTTCATCTATTGAATCCTTACAAAACATTATGTTAGTTATATTTATGTATAACAGTTCTAAAACATATGATTTAATTTACGCTAAATAAATTAATTGACTCATTAATTATTTGATAAATTAAAATTCATTTGGAGTCAAGCACGTGTAACTATTTTAAATAAATTATTGAAGATGGCACAAGTGTTCAACAACTGAAGACAAGTTAGTAAAAATAAAAATATGTATTTCGTTGCACAACCAAATGTCAGATTAACTGTTATATTTAAAAACTAAAGTGAAGCATATAAATAAAGACATAAATATTTTCCGTAGGTATATTATATCCGTCACTTTGACATAAAACGCTTTTAGTTGAAACTGAATGCAGAACCAGACGTGGTTGGATGGTAGTATTCAGTTATGTCAAAGTACATAATAGAAAACAAATAAAGACTAAATAATGAAAGTATATTTATATTGAATAAACTTCAGTTCATAGCCAAAGTGACAAACGTATTAATTTGTCTCGAAATGTATACAGTGAGCAATAATATCGTCGATAAAGTAAAATATACTGGCATTAATAAAATGCTTAAATTTATTGATTTATAAGAACCTTTTATCCGACTACGGAGATTAAAACTGTATAAATAATATAGTATATTCTTATAGTTTACTCACTGTATACATTTAATTTAAATGCTTACGCTAAAATATAACATTACTTAATATTATTCGAAAATCCCAATTGCTAAAAGTGCAAAAAATAAAAGAATATTATTTACCCAAAAATATTAAAATAACCTAAATACAAAAGGAACACCAAAAAGTACATAAAACATTCAATATTTGAAAGCCTCAATTTCAAAATTACAGCCAATATCAAATAAATATTTTTCCAAAATTTCGATGGTATATTTCATGGAAGCGATATGTAATAAGAATTCATTTAAACGTACACATAATAACCGATATGATCTATTTACCTACACAATTATATTACACATACATCATAGACAAACAATGGACGTATCCATAGACATTTTTGAGATTTTATAGTATGTATAGAGTAGATCTACGCGTAGTTAGGCAATATACAGTTGAAGAGGAAGCGAATGGCACATTATTTTACAGACAAATCTATAGGTACAAGATCTCCAATTCACCAACTATAGAATGATATCCATCAAACACTCAACCACATTGGTCTCAGTACTTGAAGTCAGAAAAACAATTGAAATATTGCCTCAAAGCGGTTGTATCATTGAGAGCGTACACAAAACCGATGCATCCGTCCTAAACTACTTTTCTACTTGATTCATACATTCAAGTACAATCGTGTCATAATTTTCCAAATAAAGAGCGTCGATTTGATGTTTTATTCATTTACAGAACAATTTTAGCCACGTTAACAAAAGAACTACTAACAGAAGGAATTAAACATTAGAAATGGAACAACCGGCCAAACGGCGGCAAAACCACTATCCACAGTTAATTTATACCAACAATCGAAAATAAGTAAAACTTATTTCATGAAAGTGCGATTAATTCGCTCACTTACGCTTGTCGGGTCATTATCTGAAAATCGAATTGCCACGACCCTCCATGAGTCTTGTGGGTGATTCTCTGAAAGTTTCCCTGCGGGCTAATTGCCAAGCCCCATACAAAATGTATGAAACGGTCGCGGCAATTAGAGCCAACCGCAGGCAAACTTTCAGAGAATGACCCTTGTATGGAAATAAATGAATCACGGCGATTAGATCCAGACAATTTTTTGCGAATGATCCTTCTACGAGTACCTTCTAGGAAAAGGCTTTCGCTTGTATTTTGATTGCGCAATGGTCTTAACCTTTCCTTTCGGAAGTTTTCCTATCAGGGTGCTTAGACAAGTTGCCAATCGCTAGCGCTTAATCGTCAATCGTAAACGTAAGGCAGCTAACCGTCTATGTCGTACTAATATGAAAGAATGACAGAGAGGAAAACTACGATACGCTACTAAGCATTAGCGATTGGCAACTTGTCTAAGCATCCGGCCCCTATACCACTAAACTTTACAAGCGCACAATTCTACAAAATTGCCAATTTTTTGTATGTGAATTTATACAATTCTGTAGAATAGTACGCTTGTAAAGTTTTGTGGTATAGGCCACACAAGCGGACGGGATAAGTGTGCGATCACTCTCACCATTTCATAGATAAGTTAACTGTAGAGAGTAGCAGCCAAGGTCGGTGCGTCGACTAGTAAACACGTGGCAGGCTTTGTTCCGTGTGGTCTCACGCGTAGAACTCGCGATTATTCTGGCCCTTGCCGTAGGAGGCGGCCGCGGGGCTTCGCTTTGGCTCGTCGAGCGCGTAGGAGCCCTCGTCCTTCTTGCGCATGCGGTACACTATGAACATCACCACTAGGATCGCGCAGAGGAGCCCCACTACAGCTCCACCGATCACAGCTGGAATTGGAAACGAAAATTTATTAAAAAACACATTTTTATGTTATAGGAGCATGTAGTGCACATATCATAGAATTAAAAAAGTGTAGGGTCTCTGATTGTTTGTTCCGTGCTCGCGAGGAAACAGCAAGATTTTAACTATGCATTCTAGACATAAACAAAAAATATTATGAGACCTAATGTCAAATACCACAAAATTTTAACATTTCCAATACTTTTTATCTTAACAACAATTTGTTATAATTAATTTTCTAAATTTTTTTTAGGGACAGGTTTTTTCGTCAAGTCTATTCTTATTTTTTGATTGTCAGGCAAAAGGTGTGGTAATATTAGAACGCATTGTGGTAGCATTGTAATCAAAAAGAAGTTTTATGACGAGTAACGTCGAAAAACTTTTTTCGAAAAAAGGTTAATTATCTCTGTAACCAAGCCGAATCCAGGAAACTTTAAATAACATTAAATACTCTAAATATGCTCAGGAATTCAGCATTAAAATCTTGCGAGTTCCACGCGAGCACCCTGTATATGGAATTTGATTAATGATGGGCAGCAGCGTCACACATTACTACGATCGCCAATCCGCTTCCCCAGAGTGGCGATAAGGGCATTTACCTCCTAATGCGTCCATACGCATAGTTATTATTAGGAGAGGCCTACGTCCAGCAGTGGACTGAGATAGGCTGATGACGAATCACATCACTTTTTGCCCAACTCTGGTCACCACCTACATTTATTAAACGAACGAGGAGTCAGGTCAAATTTATAATCAAGGGGCGGAATTCTTCATAGCAAAAACTAATCTGTCAGAAGGATTGACCGAGCTGTTTTATCGACTATCGATAAATAATTGACACTTAACGATTCGTCGTTTGTTTTTATTTATTGTAATCAGGCTTTTAGGTATACGTATTGTACAGTCGCGGCAGATTATTGGGGACATCATTATTTTGTTCTATGCCACTCTCATTAAAATTATTTTAGTAAGGAACAAAATATGAAAAGTTAATCAGAAATGGAATACACATTTTTTTTAATATGTTTTAGAGTTACTTGAACAATCATTAAACACCATGTTGTTCAAAACATTATTGGTCGACAGTGTTTTTTAAAAAAAAAACAATATTATTTGTTATGTCACTGTCACTCACTGGGAGTCACTGTACTCGTATATACCCAAAAGCCTAATTACATTACGTTCACGATGTTTCATTGAGTACAATTTTGTTTATCGATAGTCGATAAAATACTTCGTTCAATCCCTCTGACAGTTTGATTTTTGCTATGAAGGATTCCGCTCCTTGTTTATAATACTAACCAGCAAGAATGCCCGGCTGTGCGAAGAAGCTGGTTGCGCGATCCTCTGGCTTGGCGTTCATGATGAACACCACGTTGTCCTGCGGCCGAGACTCGGCACCCACGTTGGTGCCCGAGGGATCCTGGTCCTGAAATGTGATACAACCATGGTCAACTCATATTGCAATGGCTCTTCTAAATTAAGATGCCATACTAAAGAGAAAATCCAAGTTCATCAATGTCCAAAGTCTCGGCTTCTGGCAATCACAAATTATTTGATTAGAACAGATCATGGAGAGCTTAGGCTCGCAAAGCTTCAACCGGATCTCGGTCATGAGAGGATTGAAGGTTGGGGAAGAATGTGGTTGATGTCTTTATTCTCAGTCATGAGATGAAGGATGTGGTACTTGGCGGAATGACGTAGATTACTGATAGTGCCCGGAGTTCAGAGCTCAGCTCAAGCCAGCCAGCTGATAAAGCTTGATTTTGTCAAGAACTTCAGTCACAACGAGAATGTGGGTCTTGGAGGAATGATGATACATACCGTGACCGGGTTGATATCCTCGCTGGACATTCGGATGTCGGGTTCTCACCACAAGCCATCTCCTTAGGACTAGTCCTACCCCTCACCACGCGAGATCCTCGCGTCTGCTTATACTTAGTCTACATCCAGTCGTGAAGTTTTGGCTCATATATCTTTTACGTGCTGTGGTCAATAATCTGTGAAGGATGTGGTATTTGGAGGAATGGCATAGGAAACATACCGTGCCCGGGTTGATGTCTTCGCTGGAGAATCGCATATCGGGTTCGGGAGTCTCCTCAAGCCATCTCCAGAGGACTGGTCTGGGCCCGCACCATACAAGATACCCACGTATGCTTGTAACTTTGATATGGGTGGATATTTTAATCTACGTTCAGTCGTGGAGAGTACTTGGAGGAATAGTGTAGAGCCGCGTATCCACTAGAGGCAGCCTCAGGTCGAGCGGCTGCTTCACTCCGAGGCTGCTCAAGTGGAGACGCTGCCTCAACCTGAGGCACACCGCGACGTGAGACAAATTCGTCGCCGCGAGCCGAGCCATATTTTTTGTCGGTCTCTGTGCCGTGCTCAAAGGCACCTCAGTCCGAGCCGTGTGTTTAGTGGAGACGCGTATTGGCTTTTAACTGCGCAGTGCGCCGCGGGCGGATCAAGCTGAAGCGACACGCCTCGAGCTGATCCGTAGCTGTTGCCTCAGAGCGAGCAGCCTCAAACGGAGGCTATTTGCTTCAAGTCGCGGCCGCCCGAGGCTGCCTCTAGTGGATACGAAGCTTAAGGATACTCGTACATACCGTGCCCGGATTGATATCCTCGCTGGAGATGCTGATGTCGGGCTCGGGGCGCGAGGGCAGGTCGCCCCCCGCGCCGCGCGGACTTTCCGCGCCCGGCCCGGGCTTCTCGTCGCGTACGCGAGCTGAAAACCGTACGCGGAAGACGTTAGAAGATTCTCGAATAATTCTAGTCCAGTATGCTTAGTACATGATTGGCGCGACAGTATCTCGCCGCGAGATAGTCTATCCGTCCCTCTTTTGTCAATATAGTTAGTAAAGGACGGGAGATCTATCTCGCGGCGACACACTGTCGCACCAATCATGTGCTAAGCCTGCTGATCTTTATCTTTAGTCTCGTAACATACTTATAATGTTTTTAGTTGAGGGTTTACAATGTAAGTTAAAAATGTTCTTAATAATTCAAAATACTAAGCTAACTTAGTTGAGTTTTATTGAATCTTTTTTAAATATTATAATAGGAAAGTGGTACTCGTAAAACGAAAAGTTATTGCCTAAACAATAGCGTTTATGCGTTAGTCATTTTTGGTTTGTTTATGATGTCATTATTAATAGGAATTTGAATGGTTTTCAACACTTTGTTAGGTTGTTACATAAGTATGTTATTAATGTTTAAAATTTCCTGTTTCATCTTACACTTTAAATATTTATTCATGTCATGAAATGCTAGAAATTGCATACGTTTACTATCTGTATGAGTCAAATTACCTGTTGACTTATGACAGTTTCATAGACAAATAGAAATTTAGATTAGATTAAGTGATAACAAATTAAGATGGTATTCCCAATGACGAAGACTTACAGCCAGGTTCTTGGAAGGAAGTAGGATGGTCACCGAAAGCACATGAGGTAAAGAAGATAAAACATCTAATTACAAGATACGATGAAGACAGGCTACACTAAAATGAGTAGATGATCTCGGGCTATATGACCGGTACATGCGTAATGTGATGAATCAAATCCAAAATTATTTGCATGATGACATCGATCCATGCAAGGTAAAAGAAAATACTAAAATTTTGCGAGCACTTCACTTACCGATGTGGGTCCGCTTAAACTTGACTTTTAATTAATTAATAAACACAGTTTTATTAATGACATGTCAGTATTCTCGCGCGTTTAGAAGGAAACTGAGAGGTTTAGTAAACTGTTGATAATTCTGTGTTTCGACACAGGCGTTGAATTATAATGTTAATTCAAGGACAGTTGTCAGATACTCGATGAGGCGGTCAGTGTTAGTGGGACAATACAAAAATTAAGTAGCTATTGTCTTTCATTCATAGTTTGGGTCTCTCTATCTCTTTCTTATTGGTCCTTCTTATAGTTCGCTAAAATTGTGGGCGTATAAATTGTTCAGAAAATATTAGTTATACGTAGAAATTGAGTGAGTCGATTTTATCTCAAAGATAATGTTTTCTTTCTATAAAATACAAATGTACAATATTATTTTACGTTTGCATACAACTTGTAAAGGGTCAAAATGTCTTTGGTTACCAAGAAAAAAAAAAATCTTCATATGCATTTTTATTGAACTGCTCAGCAAAAGTAACAAATAAGTTTATCAGTTCTTTTATTGTTAGATAAAAATATAGACATTGCAAGCGATTTCGACCCCTTATAATAAATCATACAGGATAACAGTGAGAAGTAGCTGGAATTCGGTATATTTTGGTGAAGAATAATAAAATAATTAATTGCTTTAGAGAATTTATCTATTATCTTTTGAAATTAATATTAATGCAGTCAATCTAAAAGTTTGTCGTTAGTGTAAAATTCTCATCAACACTTCTCATTTATACCGAAATAAAAAAAATACCGAAGTTAAACCATTTCTCACTTAAATAACTAGCATAACCACATGTTTTTTTTTAAAGGGTTGTTAACAATATCATGTAGAAATAGTGCCATTCACGAAAACGCGCAGATTAATCAAAACTAACCTATAAGGGCACGGTAATATGAGCCAAGGCGTACGCATTTACGCGTGGTGTGGGCACTATCTACATACCTATACAGGATGATTCTTGAGTCATAAGCAGGAGTCAACAGGGTACTGGGGACGGTCACGCTGAGCAACTTTTACTTCGGAGACAACCAAGAAATTGCGTAAAAAATCTCTTAATTATGAGTTAATTCATACTTAACTATCAATTAAGGATCAATTAACTCATAATTAAGAGTTTTTTTTTGTGATATCTTGGTTGCCGCCGTAGTGAAAGTCGGTCAGCATGACCGTCCGTAGTAGCCTGTTCACTCCTGCTCATGACTCGAGAATAACCCTGTATAACGTGACTAGGTCAGTCAATATCGAAAATAATTTTCAGTTAACAAAGTGATACATTCATCCTTAGTTATCTTATTTATTTAGTAAACAACTTTCGAACCCTCAAACACATTTTATTGCTCGAAAACTGCCATGTCGAAAGCACAGTTGAGAAAAAAGTTGATTACTTAGGTACTTCTATAAATTACATTTGTATGTGTACATGCAAAGGTAATCGGAAGGAGTAATCAGATTACTTTTTGCCCAACTCTGGCCGAAACTTAATTTTTTCTATGACATTGCTTTATTTTTAATCACCAAAATATCAATTTATTACCGAAAGTATTACAGTGCACTTTTAGGTTAGAAAGTTGAATGCTATACAATTCGTCAATAGAAAACAAAAAAAATGTGAAAAATTTAAAAACTTACATTAGGTATTATATAATCACGTACCTACTTTTAGAAGACAATCTTAGTTTTATTACCAACTTAAAACCTTTTCAGTTCAAATTGTTGATATTTATTAGTAAAAAAATATCTGCGAATGTGTTTCACGATATGTGTCAAAGATATCAAATATTATGGAAAGTCATATTTGCTTATTTTTTTTGGATTCTACTGACGAATGGTATAAATAAGATAGCTAAGCAGAGTTGGACAAAAAGTAATCTGATTACTTCTGTAAATTACATTTGTATGTGTAATTTGTAATGTAGATTACAAAATATTACAAAGTACACATGCAAAATGTAGCTTACAAAAGTAATCGAAAGGAGTAATCATTACTTTTTGCCCAAATCTGCAGACAAGGATGACGTAACCTATATAACCCGTTGTTGTTATGCTAGTACAATAAAAACTACGCAAAATAAACACATGCAAGCACTCACGAGCTACATATTCTGGCTCTACTGTTTCCGGGATTTCCGGGGTTTCTGTGGTGGTGGTGGGGACAGTTCTCGGGCTGTAGTCCTCGTCATCCGTGGGCAGGTCACCTGAGCCGCGGGCGTCCTCGTCGTCGGGGCCTGGGCCGGCGCCCCAACCGGAGCCCGAGGACTCGTCGATCTCTAGCCCTGAGCCGTCATCGTCGATGAAGAGGTCCCGGTCGGAGGCGAGTGTGTCGTGGAGCGTGGGTTCTGCGACAGGTACCTGGAATTGGAAGAAGACAATTGAATTACACCTGCGACCATATATAACATGGACGTCTAACGCGAGCTCAAAAATGCCCCCAAAACCAATTGTTCAATTGTGCCAAGATGGGCAGGACATAACGCTTTTCGTGACACCGCGCATATTTCGGCGCAACATCTTTGACAAATGTTTATTGAATATAGCCAATCAAAACTTTGATGGACCAATCAAAACTATTTGTAAATGGCGGTTTAAGTTTTTATAGGTTGACATTCAAATTCATTGCCGTGATGTATTGAACAGGGGCTGACACTTGTCAACTAAAATTCAGGACCGTTTATGAAAGGCAATTTAGAATGGCGTGCGGCTTCCATGTTTTATTTGTTCGTAGAATTACACACATATCGTCAGTTTGTTTCAGTTTGCTGCTGTACAATAGGGATGATGACTGTAGTTAAAATTAATTATTTAACATTATGCACGACATAATACACGAAGAAATTATTACTAAGACGTGGTTTGCAGTAATTTTTGTACAAAACTTTTATTTAATAAATTGAAAAGAACTTAAAAGAAAAGGTCATTTGGCAGTACTCAAACGTGACGTCACTTTTGAGTATTTCATATAAAATTCCATAGTGGTGATCGTTTTGACAGTTCAAAAAAAGATGCTGATTTGACTTGCCAGTCATCATAGTAAGGGTCACGGTCCATACAAAGTTGAGAAAAATTGTGCGCTGCGAGTTACAGTTTTGTAATTTTAACCAGAGCTAGAGGGTCTCAAAATAGCTGTTTTTAGATGTGGAGGGAAAACCAATTCCCCCCCTGAGCGCGGGGGGAGGGGGGTGAATGTGCATGCGGAAGGGTTCCGTTTAATATTTTTTTACTAATTAATAAGGCCTACTATGCATTGTTTGGTATCATTTTCGTGTAAAACGGACCTGGAAAATCCATTTTTTATCATAAACATGAGCAATTTCATATAAAAATTTAGATTTTTTGGAGTAAAAGTAAAAAAGTTACCGTTTTCATTTTAATTTAAGCGTCATATAAGTATTAAAAAACAAACTAATCCAATTTAAAAAAATTGTGTTAGATAGCATATTTATTGCAGTTTCTAAAAATATACACATTTTGTAGTCTTTCATACAAAAATTCACTGAAAAAAAAATTACCTGACGCGTACCTCCAACAAAAACCTCCGCTTTTGTGCCGGCAACTGCTCATAGATTATACATATTTTTGTACTTGCATATTATTATTCATATTACAATTGTAAATATTTATTGATATGAAAGTAAATTGAATATTTTCTGATATTTTTTTAAATAACCTAAGATTATTAAGAATTTTATTTGATCAGATTCTATTTTTAGATTTTATCGTTTATTGTATACCGCGAGTATATTATAGGTACATCTGGTCTATCTGTTCACATGTATGATATAATATAGTATCTGATCATATGAATCGGAATGGGTAATCATTTTTACAAGTGTCCTTAGGTAATGATCTCATTACCAAAGACGATAAAGGTAATTTTCACTAACCGGGACTAAACAACTAACCCAGTTCACCCAGGTTAAAAGTTTATATCATATGGAATTTGACAATCAATTGTTAAACGTTTACTTCATAAATCATCATCTTATTACCATATCAGCCGAAAGACGTCCACTGCTGAACATAGGCCTCCCCCAAAGATTGCCACAATGACCGGTCCTGCGCCACTCGCATCCAGCGTACTCCTGAGACCTTCACTGTCCACCTTGTGAGGGGCCTACCCACGCTGTGCCTTCCACCTGCGAGGCCGCTGCATTGGCCATCGGTTCTACGTGCAATGTGCCCCGCCCACTGCCACTTTAGTTTAGTGATTCGGAGAGCTATGGAGCTATACTTAGGCTCTGCTGCGGATCGTCTCATTTCTAATACGACCTCGCAGAGAAACTCCCACCATAGCCCTCTCCATTGCCCTGTGGGTGACTTTAATCTTTCTTATGAGGCCCATTCTAAGCGACAACGTTTCAGTACCGTTTGTCGTCACTCTTCTAAATCTTTGATCAGTGTGTGTTGCCACACTGATCCAATACTTTTGTCTTCAAGAACTGCGGAATATTGGACGAAAAGATGTGTCGTAGCTTCCCAAACGCTACGACACATCGAATCCGACAACCTAGTCGGATTCGATAATTGACCTCTTACTCAAAGTTGGACCTACCTAACTGGGTAGCTTGTCCTAGGTATATTATAGTCGTCTACACCTTCGAGTTTAGTCTCCGATTGTAACGGGAGTTTTCGTCTTATCCATGCCCATCCTAAGACAAACTCGCTCGAAGGCGCTACTGAGGTCAGCGAGCATCGTACTGAAATCTTCCAAGGTCTCAGCCAAGACTCATCACCGTATCATCAGCGAATCGAAGGTGAGTCAGGTACTCGCTGTTTATGTTGATACTCACCTTTTCCAGTCCAGTCTTAAAGACATCTTCCAGTGCAGCGGTAAACAGATTAGGGGAGATGACACCTCTTTGCCTGACTCCCCGCTGCAGTATAATATGCTTCAAGCTCTGGTCTTGGCGGTCTGGAATTGACATAGTGGCGCTTTCGTACAAACACCTCAACATTTCAAAATAGCGGTAGTCTACTTGGTATCGTTAAAGAGACTGCAGTACGCCCAGGGTTTCAATCAAATCGAAGGCCTTGGGGGTTACCATGACGTACTTATGCGATTCAGTTTAGGTTCTGGGAAAGGGGCAGTGATACACGACTCATATCGCCTTGTCCCTTTCTCTCGACCTAAATTAAACCGCATTAGTACGTCATGGAAACCCCCCTTATCGTAATCCACAAATGCTAAACGCTGAACAGAGGGGCAGGTTATACCTATTCCTCGGTCATCTGTATAACATTTACGAAACGCCAATTCGGAAACCGGCTTGTTCGGGAGGCTGGAAGTCATCAAGCCTGCGTGCAAGACGATTCGTAATGACTCTTGAAAACATCTTATAAATATGGCTCGGAAGTGAGATGGATCGGTAGTTCTTCAATAAGGCGTTGTCACCTTTTTTCAAGAACAGTACCACCACTCTTTTGTTCCATGCCGCCATTCTCCCTTCCGGTGTTGAACAACTTCTGAAGGGCCATAATGATTGGTTTACCACCTGGCTTCAGATGCTCAGCTATAATTCCGTCTTCCCCAGACGCCCTGTTGTTTTTGAGCTGTTCAAGAGCCATTCTAATATCACATAGGCTGATGTCTCGGATATCCTCTGTATAGTGCCGGGTCAGTCACTTACTTCATAAGAAATTTATCAATTATCAAATTCCGTGTGAAATAAACGTTTAACCCGGGGTGCTTGGTTAACCCAGGTTGATGCAATTTGCCCTAACAGACATTATGGAGTTTTTTTTTTACGCAAAATCGCTAAATTCCTGCAGTAGAAACGAACTACCTGTCAACAATAAGTCAAAGCAACGTCCCTTTTTTATTCGAGGTACGCGACAGGTGCAATTTTTTTACAACTTATTTTTGCATGGAAAGTTCCAAAAAGTATATATTTTTAGAAACTACAATAAATATGCTATCTTGTAGTATTTTTTTTATTTTCATATATTTATTTGGTAATACTTATATAACGCAACAATCAAAATAAAAACGGTGATTATTTTACCTTTATACCAATAATTATTATTTTTTATATGAAAATCCTCATGTTTATTATCAAAAATGAATTCCCCGTGTCTGGTTTATATGAAAATGATGCCAAACAATGAATAGTAGGCCTAAATATAAGACGAAAAATTTTAAACATAACCCTTCCGTTTGCACATTCACCCCCCTCCCCCCTAGTTCAGGGGGGGAACTGGTTTTCCCTCCACATCTAAAAATATTTATTTTTACACCCTCTAGCTCTGGTAAAAATTACAAAACTGTAACTCACAGCGCACAATTTTTTCCATTTGGACCTCTACTATCATGCGTATTGTACATTATATAGGTATCTTTTATTACCTATGCGTATGGACGCATTTAGTATTTGAACACTGTTCTACTCTAGAAGAAGTAATTGTGAACAAATCAAATTATTTGATGAAATATTTTGATTCGTGTATTTAAAGTAGTAACACTACTATAAGTACATATAAGGAGTCCTCTCAAATAGAGCCAAGATATCCAGTGAACATCTTTAGTTAAAATATCAGCTCCGAAAGTACACGTACTGGGCCAACGTTGGGACCACGCAAAATAGGCACGTCTGATGTCGAGTTGCACAAAAAATGGCCAGAATACAATAACAACAAGTAGTAGTAGTAGTAGGAAATTAATTACAGAAATAGAATAATGATTAATTCAGAGAGTGTGAACAGCTGATTGGGTGGTTCATAAGGAATCAATGAAAATTGTAGATATCAAGGTACCAGCGTATTAGAAAACTGATTTTAATTGATTACTATATTTCAATTGTGTCAATATCGTTAACCAAAGGGAATTTTGTAATATGTATAGGTATTGAATACCTATATAAATCTAGATTTGCTAATTCTATTTATATTTACTATTTTCTAACTAAATTCACGTAATTACACGCTTAAATTTACCTAAACTGTGAATAAAGTATTCTTATACATTACGATAGATATAGGACTTCGTAGACGTCAAATACGCCCTTATCAATGACGTCACAATTCCGATGCAAGCACTGCACTTTTCACGTCACAAGTTCTGCGTCAAATACTGCAGCAAAAACACATAATGTACATCTAGAAGATTCTAGAACAGCCTCATTAGTTATTCTATTACTTTCTCAGTTCGCCACATGAATAACACAGCATCTGTCATCATTAATGAGACGACCTAATTTCTTCACCCATTGACATTATAATAGCACTGACCTCAATTTTATTGCAAGGGAACTTAAATATTAATCCACTGCAGTTGCACTAAAAAGCTAAGCAATAAAACATTGACAACACAGGTTTCGGATGATAAACTATGCACGTCATCATGAATGAGTCCAGTCATGAATGGCTCATTGATAACACAAATAACTCACCTAGAAACTTCTTTACGAGATCAAACTTTTTTTAATTTTAGGCCAAATTGCGACTTAGGTGTAAATTTTGGATAATTTCGTGTTGTGGCAGTGATGGCTCGGTTAGCACGAGTTGTGTGGTTGACCCACGGATCGATAAGATGGAGGGGCGCGGGGGAGGGGCTCCTAGCCGGTAGCCGGGATACGGACCTGTGGAGGCTCAAGAGGAAAATGATTTCGAGTTTTCCCGGTAGAGGGCGCTGTAATTAATTTTCACGATGAGGACTATTCTACGTAATCTACGTTTATTAACTTTTTCTGTTTAACATTCGACTTCAAAAAAAGTATCTTAAATTAAATCGTTTTTAATTTATTTTTAGAACTCGATAAGATCCGTTGAATGTGAAGTTGATTGGCCAATCAACTTTATTCGTGCAGTTCACTTGGTAAGTGTATAATCCATTACTTATTATTTTGCAATTTGTGACCTCAAATAAATGAAATATAGGTACCTATACTAATTGAGATAAAAATTTAAAGCATTAGTTACTTTTCAACCTGTCATGTTAATGAATTATTTATCAAGTAGAAAATACGAATAGGTTCTTATTGCGGTTTTTCGTGAAATGGCATTTTATAAATCGCACGAAAAAGTTGATAGGCCCAAATACATTTTATGTAATGTATGTATGATTATTTTAAATTCATTGTTGAATATTTACTTTAAAATTAACATTCATTTTTGTAGCCTGTAAAACTGGAAAATTCAATATTGGATGTATGATTGAAATTGCGGTAGGCACCTAATGACTTCTGATTAAACCTACATTCAATATTACCATTTACGCAAAGGAAAACGCATAAAATATTTACAGCGGTCCAAATTACAGGAAGACATTTTACCTGGTAAACAAAATATTTCCTGGTAATGAAATCGGCCATTTTGAGATCGCCAATAGGTTCAATCGACTATTCCCGGGTGTAATCGGGGATATTATTTATTACCTATTGACCTGTCGAGGGTTGAGAACCTTTAACGTAACCTTCATCATCATCATCAGCCTATGGTAGTCCACTGCTGGACGTAGGCCTCTCCTATTTACTATGCGTATAGACGCATTAGGAGGTAAATACCCATAATCGCCACGCTGGGCAAGCGGATTGGCGATCGCAGTAATGTGTCCACTATGATGACGCTGCTGCCCATCATCAA
Source organism: Thaumatotibia leucotreta (assembly GCA_025490895.1). NCBI lineage: Eukaryota > Metazoa > Arthropoda > Insecta > Lepidoptera > Tortricidae > Thaumatotibia > Thaumatotibia leucotreta. The sequence continues at coordinate 47,263 of JALPQI010007292.1, read as the reverse complement.
ACTTTTATCAAATAATAGTCAGTGACACTTCAATCCCTTAGTCGACTCTTACGACACCTACAGGAGGAGTTGGGGTGGTGACAAAATGTCTTCTTACTGCCGTCACCACACGGCAACGTAACCTTAGATATAAATAAAATATAAAGATGCTTAGCCAAGTTGCTAATCGCTAACGCTTAGTAGCGTATCGTAGTTTTCGCTCTCTGTCACTCTTTCATATTAGTGCAACAAAGACAGTTAGCTGCCTTTCGTTTACGATTGACGATTAAGCGTTTGCGAATGGTAACTTGTCTAAGCACCAAGTCCGTAAAAGTTGAGAAGGATTTTTTTTTCTACTAGAATTGTGAGAAAATTGAATTACAGAGCCGAAGCCCGAGTGATACACAAGCAAAAGCCTTTGCCCAGCATCGGGACACCTAAAAACTGGTATATGTATAAAACTTGAGTTTCAAATAATATCCAATCTGATCTGATCTGAAAACTTACAAATCTGATCATCTTACGAAATGTCCAGAAACAATTTATGGCAAGCACGAACCTAGATTAGTCCTAAACTATGTACCTAGGTACCCATACCAGGGATCGGAGCCGGTCTTTTAGAAAAAGCTCGAAATATCCCAATATTTTAAAATGTTTTATAGTTACTCTTTATGTAGTACTCAGTATTTCATGTTATTAAATAAATTGTATGTTTTAATTATTAATTATATACCGAAAAACTAAAATTTAACCGTGCACGGAGAAAATATCGGTATTCGATCCCTCACATTTAAACAGGGACTAAAATTTGTCAGTACGAGGACGTGTAATCTATACTATTTTTGTTTTAATTAAGTATTTAATTAATAGACTATTTTTGATTCCGTAGTCTAAAATTACAGCCTATATTTATAAATTTTTATAAATTAGATTAGAATTGATTGAATGAGAATCATTTTTCCAAATAAGGTCCACACAAATTCCTAGGACATTTTAAATGTGGTGGTTTTTTCTTGTTCAGTATCATTGTACTCGACCATCTTATCAATCATTATCGGTATTTATTATCAATGTGGAAGACGTGATCCAAATGTATTAACTAACTAACTTTCTGAGAAATATTGTCAGAATTGGGCAGATTGATCTGCCAATTTTATCGACTAAAAAAAACTTTACTTGGTAGTTTTTGAGTTAGTTGAATACCAACACCAAAAAAGTTAAACAGTCGTGATCCTTATTTAAATGCGCTTAAGAGCACAAACCATCGCATTGCTATGCTGCCGATTTTCTGCATTAAATGCAACTTTTACACCCTGTCGCGTTCACAAAGGGGGCGTCACACGAACGTATAAAAGATGTGTCAAACACGTTACAAGCGATACGCGGTCCAACTATCACGTTCAGTAAAAAACGCGCCAAATTCAAATTTTCTATGGGCTACTTTTCGCGCCCTTTTTTTAAAAAATTGACGGCTTTTTCTACTGCCTAAATTGTTATAACAGAGTATAAATAGTAAATTGTATACATGTTTTAGGGTTCAGGGTTCTGTATAATGTGTAGCGATGAGTCCCTCGGCGCACGTTTAAGGTGTTTTATTAGGGTTCAACCGTTTAATTAATTGGGAAATTTGTAGAGTAGTTAATGGAAATTAAAAGCAAATGTGTAACAATAATTATATAGTTGGATTAATCCATTAAAAAGTTCCTTAAAGTACTTATTGAGTGTAATCACAGAATTGGTGTAATACAAATATGTAAATGTAGATTATTTTATCAATAAGTAAAAAAAGTTTTAAGTTAAACGGTTTTTATTGCACCAAAAACTAGAAAATAAAAATTAGTTATAACTAACCGTAGGTGCTACTTTCTGTAGATTACTCACGTGAAACTATTATCACTGTAGTCTTCCCAAGTCGGATGCTGAAAGCCACGTTTAGCCTCTATGTCAGTGGATTAAGCGTTACCTAATCGGAAACTTTTACCAAACTAAAATAAAAACGTGGGGCGTTTATATAAAAAAAACATACAAGTTTAATATATGTAATTGTAACTTTAATTTTGCAATTAACCATCCATCTGTTCCATCACCTCTACCGAGGTAAATAGCTTTTATCAAGGCCACAACAAAACGTATTACACTAATGCTGTCTTGATTTCTATGTGTGTTCTTAAATAACTATGTGACTTAATCACAATTGCGTACGCCCCACGTTTTTATTTCAGTTTGGTAAAAGTTTCCGATTAGGTAACGCTTAATCCACTGACATAGAGGCTAAACGTGGCTTTCAGCATCCGACTTGGGAAGACTACAGTGATAATAGTTTCACGTGAGTAATCTACAGAAAGTAGCACCTACGGTTAGTTATAACTAATTTTTATTTTCTAGTTTTTGGTGCAATAAAAACCGTTTAACTTAAAACTTTTTTTACTTATTTTATTTTCAAGTTTTTAGTGCAATTTTTAAGTTAAATTCCGATACTATACCTACTTATTTCAGATCAAAGATGTTGTTTGTAATCATCATCATCATCATTTCAGCCATTTATCGCCCACTGTTGTTTGTAATATGTAATACAAATTATGCATTGTAAGTAGCGTTTATACTCTCGCGCTTTCATCACGAATCATGACACATTTGTAAACGTAATAGACATTAACATCATTTTATGTGTAACGGGAGGCGAATCCCTGCTGAATAGATATTTTTAGAAATCCGACACTAAAAAAATGTTATTAAATATCTCGATCGACAAATGAAAACCAAAGGCTATGAGGGATCGCGTTGGGCGTGCCGTCGGGCCTGCGGCCCTCCAGTTGATGAGACTGAGAGTATGAGTCCATGACTGCAGGTCCAACGGCACGCCCTACGCGATCCACTCACGCTGTCACTCTATCAGCTGGAGTGCCGCAGGCCCGACGGCTTGCCCTACGCGACCTACTCACGCTGTGAGTCTATCAGCTGGAGGGCCGCAGGCCCGACGGCTCGCCCTACGCGATCCACTCACGCTATCACTCTATCAGCTGGAGGGTCGCAGGCCCGACGGCTCGCCCTGCGCGATTCACTCACGCTGTCACTCTATCAGCTGGAGGGCCGCAGGCCCGACGGCTCGCCCTACGCGATGCACTCACGCTGTCACTCTATCAGCCGGAGGGCCGCAGGCCCGACGGCTCGTCCTACGCGATCCACTCACGCTGTCACTCTATCAGCTGGAGGGCTGCAGGCCCGACGGCTCGCCCTACGCGATCCACTCACGCTGTCACTCTATCAGCTGGAGGGCCGCAGGCCCGACGGCTCGCCCTACGCGATCCACTCACGCTGTCACTCTATCAGCTGGAGGGCCGCAGGCCCGACGGCTCGCCCTACGCGATCCACTCACGCTGTCACTCTATCAGCCGGAGGGCCGCAGGCCCGACGGCTCGCCCTTCGCGATCCACTCACGCTGTCACTCTATCAGCTGGAGGGCCGCAGGCCCGACGGCTCGCCCTACGCGATCCACTCACGCTGTCACTCTATCAGCTGGAGGGCCGCAGGCCCGACGGCTCGCCCTACGCGATCCACTCACGCTGTCACTCTATCAGCTGGAGGGCCGCAGGCCCGACGGCTCGCCCTACGCGATCCACTCACGCTGTCACTCTATCAGCTGGAGGGCCGCAGGCCCGACGGCTCGCCCTACGCGATCCACTCGCGCTGTCACTCTATCAGCTGGAGGGCCGCAAGCCCGACGGCCCGCGCTATGCGATCCACTCACGCTGTCACTCTATCAGCCGAAGGGCCACAGGCCCTGCGGCCCGACCTACGTAAACCACTCACGCTATTAGTCTATCAGCCGGGCCCGACAGCTCGCCCTACGCAAACCACTCACGCTGTCAGTTTATCAGCTGGAGGACCGCAAGCCCAACGGCGCGCCCTACGCGAACTACCCACTCTGTCAGTCTTTTAGACGGAGGGCCGCAGGCCCGACGGCTCGCCCTACGCAAACCCGAAGGCCCCAGGGGTGAACTCACACTATCATCATCAATAAGCGGAAGCAGGTTCGGCGCCACGTCCTACGCGAACTACCCATGCTGTCAGCGGTTATGGCACACTAGTAGTGGTTATGGTAATATTGCAGTATCAGATTTGAGGAGTTGGAAGTGAGTATTCAATGAGTTTGTTTTTACCCATTAGCTAAAGCTTTACTTTAAATTCAAAATTTTGATAAACTTGGCGGTTATGGCAGGCAGTGGCACGTATCTCAGCAGCATCAGGTTCGAGGAGTTGGAAGTCAGTATTAGGTCCGTCTGTATATTTTCGTCCAATATTCCGGAGGGTTTGAAGACGAAAGTCTTTGATCATGTTGCCAGTGATGACATACGGTACTAAAACGTGGTCGCCTACAATGGGCCTCATAAGAAGGCTCAAAGTCACCCAAAGGGCAATGGAGAGGGCTATGCTGGGAGTCTCTCTGCGAGATCGGATCAGAAATGAGACCACCCGCAGCAGAACCAAACCAAAGTACCTACCCGAAGTAGTAACTAAACCGATATAGCTCTTCGAATCGCTAAACTGAAGTGGCAGTGGGCGGGGTTCGTTGCGCGTGGAACCGATGGCCGTTGGGGCGGTAAGGTTCTCGAGTGGCTGTGACGTACCGGAAGGCGCAGCGTGGGTAGGTCCCCCACGAGGTGGACTCATGACCTGGAGAAGGTCACTGTATGCGGGTGGCACAGGGCCGGTCCTTGTCGCAATCTTTGGTGGAGGCCTATATTCACCAGTGAACGTCTTTCGGCTGATATGATGATGATGATGATAATTAAATCCGCATGTTTCTACCAAATATCTAAGGCAGTACTGCAAAATCTACATATCTCTAAACCTAGCGGTTGTGGCAGGCAGTAACACTGGAGTATCAGATTTGAGGAGTTGGTTAGTATTAAATTCGCATGTTTCTACTTAATATCTAAAGAACTTCTTTAAAATCAAGAATCGATAAAAGATAAACCTTGCGGTTATTGTAGGCAGTACTGCAGCATCAGGAGTGAGGAGTTGGAAGTCAAGATCAGGCTGTTAGAATTTGATTATGCCAAACATGCTATACTTTCATTTTCACGTGTCTAACACTCTCGGTTAAGTTAAGCAGTATGTCTGCAGCATCAGGCTTTGAGGATACAAGGATACAAATATAATAATATTGCATTGTCATGGGGACTTGATAAGAGTTCCAAATTTTATTGATTTCGGTGAAGTAGAAGTGGTCGAAAAATAGATCACAAGATTTGAAGCATCGACGACAGTTGATACGCGGTGAAGTTAATAAAAACCGTTTAAAAAGGGGAAGCTTAGTACCTATACTCCGTATAACCATCGCTGTCAGTACGAAAAAGCGACACATTCAAATTTTCTACGGACAGCCAACTCTTTTCGAATATTTTTTTTTATTTGTCGCCATGTTTTCCTAATAGTGATGGTTACCCAGAGTATATCCGTACAAGGCGTGAAGAACTTGATAACCCGAGATATTTTGGTAAAGTCAAAGTCAAGTCAAAGTCAAACTATTCTTTATTCACGTAAGCTTATTAATAAGCATTTTCGAATCGTCTGACATATGAAGAGAGAGAAAAAATCTACTACTGCTAAGAAAAGAAAAAAGGAATTTAATTACGATTTCTAGCTTTTATCTCGAGTTATCAAGTTCTTCACGCCATGTACGGATATATAAACAGTGAGCATCAAAAAATATACCAAGCAAATTCCATGGTTTTCGTTAAAATGCTGACAAACAACTCAAATGATACGCGATAAACGAGACTTCATGTAAACAACTGGCGATCCATTCCTCACGCTGTTCTATCAATAATGCAATTAAGCCCCCGCTACACGCTCCAACGGCGATAAAGGCGGATCCACACGTCACTACCGGGTCCGTGCCATTTGTCAGACGTGTTGATGGACTGGACGGCATTAATTAGTTTTGGATATGAACATGATTTGTCAGTCTCCGTAGCTTAGTTGGTAGTGATCCTGCCAATGTAGGAGGTTCCGGATTCGAATCCCGGCAAGGGCACTATTTATAAATTTATTACAAATCAGTTAATCCTTGGTGATTGTCTATGTACCTATGTGAGTATATGTATGCAATGTATGTAAATTCTCTATTATACACAAAACACAGGTAAAAATACACAAATTAACGATAATTTTGACAGGTACAAAGGCGAATTAATCCCTGTAAGTGTAAGGGATCTCTTCCAGTTAACCTTTGAGCAGCTTTGAGCAGAGGAGTTGCGTATAGGAAGCAAAAGATGGACAAACATACACGTGTACTGTGGTGAATGTATTAGAGTACCAAATAACTTTTAAATACTTACTAAGCTAAATTCATACATATAATACACATAAAGTTATAATATACAATAAATATATATACATATTATGTATTTAAATGTATCATTTACATCAGCACATATTTTTACCACAACGATGGTTAGACAGAATAAAGTATTAGTTGCGAATTTTCCAAACTTCTTACGATTTATCGCGATAGTAAACAAGTGCCAACAAAGCTTAACCACTTTCTAAATCGCTTCGCCTTAAACTCCGAAGTTCCAAACGGTCTTTGCAAAGTGCATCTAACCTCAAAACTAAGACGATCCCACCTATATTTGAAGCCCACCTTTGTTGTTCCGGCTATACTCAAAACGATCATTCTAGAACATTCTAGAACATACCTTTTGGAACCTCTTTAAGGTTGATTTTAGTTCCTGAAGATCGTGTTTGTGTCGCCCCTATTTATACACTCTGATGTCACCCCATTACACCTTAATATTCCCTTAACGCCACTGGATTCCATTAAACTTTGTACATTTTAAGCAGCCTTCAAAATTCATTGCATATTTAAGAGTCCAAAGGCTTTGTGTTACTTTTTTGAGCCTTTGGGAAACAATGCGCATGGGAAATTGGGTGTCGAAGGGTCGCGTCGTTAAAGGTGTTAATAGGAAAACAAAGAAAGTTAACTTCAATTGCGATTAAAATCCAACAGCTATTGTTTACGAGTATATGAGAGACGAAAAATCTCGATTTTAGGGATGACGTTGTTCATCCTCCGATCATTAACAGTATCATCAAAGGTCAAAATCTGATGACGAAAACAAGTTGGTAAAAAATAAATAATCACCAGATTTTGACCAATAATATCCTCTCCGAAGAGTTTCTTGCAAAGGGTTAAAAAGCTCCCTGTATTAAAAAAAAACCTAATAAGGTATTTCAGCAAGCGAGGCAGTACACCATTGGTTTGCGTTTAGATTTGCAGTTGGAGTTGCTTTGTCAAGCAGTCTACAAATCTGGCAACTTAACGTCGGTTTGCTCCATGAATATTCACTCCATTACAAAGTCAATTGCAAAAAAATTGTAGATAGACAAAGGCCTTTAATGAAATTAAAATTTTACGTTACAGTTTTGGTGTTACGGCATAAAAAAGGCGAAAAATTTGAATTTATATGATGGATCAACAATACGAGCATACATTTTTAAAAATTTACGTCTTTTCCAACAGCCAAAGATTGTTAGACAGATAACGTACTAGATATAATTAGTTTTTGTTTTGAATAAGGCCTTAACTATGAGCAATTTTTTGCATTTGACCCCCAAAACCTGCGCGAAATGCAGCTTTTTGTGTTTGTGTTTCACTAGGTTTCTCACACATTCAAGAGTTAACTTAAGTTTACGCGCGAACAGCAGAACTTTACGAAAGCGCTAAAGCATTAAAACCGCTATTATACTCTTGTGTAAACTTTGAACAAATAAAATGTCGAATCCACGAGCAATTGTCAAAACACCATTAAAGTTGCGCCAGGAATCAAAGCCAGAAGTTGACAACAAAGAATACTTTCGGGGCGCGGTTCCATTGTCGAATCTTTTTGACTGACATCAAAGGTGGGAAATTGCTTGAGAACAATAAAGTGCTTCGCCGAGTCCTGTAAGTCGAGTTTTTAAGGAGATTCACGTGTCAATGATGACATTTTATGTCGAAATAAGTAATGTTGTCTTCCGTAGCGTAGCTGGTAGTGGAGCTGCCTACGAAGCTGGAGTACACTATTTAGGTTTATTTAGGTTTGCCAACAGGTGTAATACGAAAATACTTATTAAGTAACAAAATATTATGAAATAGTATTGATTGAGTATTCACCCAAATTACAGGCAAACACGGCATGCATGAAATAATTATTGCTTATATAGGTATCTATTATCCTAAGTAATCCACATAAACATAGAGTATACTGGATTTAATCATTAGAAGTCATTAGAGACAATAAACTAAGTAACTACTGAGATTAGTATTAAGTTGACATAGATTAACATAAGTTATTTGAAACATTGTCTATTTAACAAAACAAAAAGAAGGTAACAGAAATATAGAAGGAAAATAATCCGTAATGTTAAACATGAAATTTCAAAAAGACCAAATAAACATAAAATTACAATTCACAGAAATAGTCCGACATTATGAACAATGAATGTAATAATTTTGTTTTGAGTATATGTAAGTAAATATGTTTTGAACTGATTTTGTGTCATCGTTAACATGTCAAGCCTATTCCGCTTAATACAATAAATTATGCTCTCTACAAATCCTAGTTAGGCATTAAATAACGATAGGATTAAAGCAAAATAAAAAAAAAACATCCCCACTTTACGAGTAGGGGAGGTGCCCGTTTTTTATATTTTATCCTACCACCTTGTCAGCGTGATTAAAAAAAATGCAAATTACTAGTATCTACTAACAGCCAAGGAGCAATGCTGTGGACAGACTGACGGACAGACGGAGATGGTGAAACTATAAGGGTTCCTAGTTTACTACAGGACCCGAAAAAGTGTGACTTTGTATATCACATCATCAGCCTATCTCAGTCCACTTCTGGACGTAGGCCTCTCCTATTATGCGCATAGACGCATAGGAGGTAAATGCACGTATTCGCCACGCTGGGCAAGCGGATTGGCGATCGCAGTAATGTGTCCACTATGATGACGCTGCTGCCAATCAATATTCAATCAAGAATGGTCAGTGACACTTGAATCCTTTAGTCGGCATTGTATAGGATGTCCCAAAAATAACGCAAGATTTCAAATCGATGAAAAATACTTATTTCTTGTTTGATTTTTTTATTTCTTGATTTAATCATAAAGTACAGAGAATAGGGATTAGTATGGTAAAGCATGCCGAGAAATTACTCCGAAAGGTTTGCTGTGACATAACACTCCTTTGTTCAAAATTTATATGAAATTTGTATAATTATTGGTGAATTTCGTTGCTGCAGTGTGGAATACCCTCCTTCGAACCATGGGCGATCGAGAGCTTGCTGACAAAGAACTTTTGACTATAAATAGCCCCATAAAAAATAACCAATTATATTAAATCGCAATATTTGGGATTCAATGAAATGAAGGGAAAACGGCCAGAAAATGGGGTCAAAACCTTTTTTCGTCAAGGAGACCAGGGCTGCAGGGCAATTTGCAATTAGAATACTTAATCCTATTCTATGTACTTTATGTGTCAGGGAATAAAATTGGAATTGTTCAAAAAAATTAAGCTTTTTCATTAAATTTTCATCATTCATTCATTGTCAGCCTATGATAGTCCACTGCTGGACGTAGGCCTCTCCTATTAACTATGCGTATAGATGCATTAGGAGGTAAATGCCCATAATCGCCACGCTGGGCAAGCGGATTGGCGATCGCAGTAATGTGTCCACTATGATGACGCTGCTGCCCATCATCAATCTTGTAGAATGGTCAGTGACACTTCAATCCCTTAGTCGACTCTTACGACACCCGCAGGAGGAGTTGGGGTGGTGACATATGTATTCTTACTGCCGTCACCACACGGCCAACCACGGTCATTAAATTTAAATCTTGCGTTATTTTTGGGACAACCTTTATATGTACATTGTACTGTGACTTTGTATGTAGGTACACTTATACCGGCAGTAGTTAGCAGCAACTGAGCGATAGATCGGACGCTTGTGCTATTAGCTAGGTCATCAATCTCGCTAACTGAGATACATGTTTACACGAGAACGGTAATTAATGCCCTAGACTAGCCGTAGTCAAACTAAATGCCTGCGATTTAGGTCATACTGGTTACTAGATGGCTTATTGTTGCGGCGTGGGACTCTTCAAATTGATTTTATTTTGACATTGTTATCAGACCGTTTAGAATGAAGTAACAAAAACAGTAAAAAAAATATGAAGGTAAAAGTAAGCTTCTCTGTTTATTTGTTACATCTTCGTATAAATAATAATATTTTATGTATATAAAGGTTGACTGGTAGAAAACGCTCTGTACGATATATGATTGTGTAATAAATAGGTACATGTTACATAAATAAATTCAAATTAGACTGCTGCAGTCAATTACTCTCCAGATTAGAGCCTGCGTCTACGTTGAAATAAAGCTCGTATCTCATTTCTGATTCAATACTGACATACGACTTTGCTAAGAGTAGTGACAGTTTTCTTATTGTGAGTTTTGGTTATCTCCGACGAAATGATTACCCCTTTGCAGACCTAACCACGATGCCATTCTCTAATCGTATACGATAAGCGATAAATCACGTGACCATTATTATGTGTGGAAATAGTCACGTGACTTTTCGTTCGAATCTGTCGTTCTCATACATTCGTTCAGCTTATCGTATACGATTGCAGGTGGCCTATGATGGTCCCGTTTCATCTATTTATCGTGCTACTCGCACTTTCGCACTTGCATTTTTGTTAGAACGTGACGATTCCCCGACAAACGATTAGACGCGGTACCATCGACAACACAGCTGTGGATACAGACAAAGTGCCAGAAATATGTATACACACCTTTATGTCCAGGCAATAAAGTTCTGTTTACATATTTTTGGCACTTTGCCTGTGTTCACAGGTGTGTTGTCGATTGTACCATCATAAACCTACAGAACATCATCTTGGTCTGCTGTTATAAATATCACTCAATATGTATGATAAAGCTAACCGGGTGGATAATCGACTCGTGTAACATCAATCTCGGGCTGGCCTAGATGTTAACACGGAAACAGGTCGTGTAGTGCATGTAACAACTAGGGCTTCCAAATATTCGAAACTTTTGTGTATTCGAATATTCGGTTTTTGTTTTGCGATATTCGAATACATGTTCGAATAGTTTTAGGAATGACATAAAACGTTGAAAATGCAGGTAAAATGGATTTTAATGCAAATTTTAATATTTTTTAAGGAAATTTTACATTTTATTTTATTTTACACGGTACGCTCAATAAATCCTTGTGATGTGGGTACCAAGCGACGATATATGTAATAGATCAATATATATAGATACTTAAAGACATAGACACCCATGACCAAGGGACACATATTTGTGATAAGTAAATACACAAATAATGCCCTCGCTGGGATTTGAACCCAGAACCTCCAGCTTCGTAGGCAGGGTCACTACCATACCAACTTGGCTATGGAGGCTGACAAACATTTACATCGCACATTTCAATAAGACATGTAATTCGGCAATAATCAATAAAGATAACTAGATATTATCACATTCTAGGTATATCCTAGCTGCGCGCTTAGTACATTTAGAGAACATGTCAGAGTCCTACTAGAACGTACCAGTACTTCATGAAAATTCGTAAAAAGTGACTAAATAGTTTTCTAATGCAATAAAAAGTATGCATTATTCGAATCGAAACCTAGCAATTGTTGTTATAAAGAGACTAAGTGTAATTTTTGGGTAGTAAAAGATATTTGCTTATTCGAATACCTCATCGCGGGTTATTCGAATACGAAGTTGTCGAATATTCGTATTGGAAACCCTAGTAACAACATAGGTACACTACCATTCAGTTATAAGTTATAAGCCGCGAGATGGTTACAGAATTTTATAACCATGTTTCAGGATTTTTACTCAGAGTTATTTGCAGGTGATTACCCAAGTAACATGGGCATGAAGGCTTAAAACGAATTTATCTATTGATAGTCTATTCGTAGTTTATTTTTAGATAAGGGCTTTCTATAAATGGTTTCTATGAAGAAAATGTATACTTATAGTGCATTTTCTCTCATATTTGATTTTTTTTAGATGTTTTGCTCTATAGAACACTTATTTTAAGTAAATTTTTAGCTATGACGATTATCTTAAGGTATAATATTCTATAAATTGCTAATAAAGCCTAAAGGCACCTATTTTCCAGTATTTTATTAGATAAGTTGGTAAATGTTAAGATTTAACTTTCTACAGATATTCCGTATTTGCTAGTGGTACTCTTATGTTTGTTTATAAAAAGACTAAAGTCTAGAGAAACTACTTTTGTAGATATCTTTCAGAAAGTCTTATAATGTGTTAGTGAAATAGTGTTTCCAGGGTTTATTTGCTTAAAAATAACGTAAATAAATGCAATTTTACTAGATCGGCTGGCTTTATGCAATGGAGACAGTAAAAAAAAAGAAAAGATCTGATGGCTTACGTCGGAGACTCAGCAAATTTAAAAATAGAAAAATTCATATTCATAAAGATAATTACACGTCAAAATTACATAATATTTGTTTACACGTGGATGTATCTAAGCCTCAGCCTCTGTAGCCTAGTTGGTAGTGACCCTGCCTACGAAGCTGGAGGTTCCGGGTTCAAATCCCGGCGAGGGCATTCTTTGTGTACTTATATATCACAAATGTTTGTTCCTTGGTCGTGGCTGTGTATGTATCTAAGTATATATCTATTATATATATCGTCGCTTTGCACACACCACAAGCCTTAATTGAGCTTACCGTGGGACTAGGTTGATTTGTGTAAGATGTCCCAAGATATTTATTTATTTATGTAAATTACATTATTAGACTATAAATAGAAATGTCAACATTATACATTCCAATTAAAAAGACAGAAATATACACATTAAATCATTAAGATAAGGTGAAGTATTAAAAAAGAAACTTCCTAATAAATCAATTTCATGTAATAATTACTTTTATAATAAAATTTAAATAATTATTAAGTGTGGATCAATGACATCCTATTGCTACTCGTAAATTCGTCGATGGAGTAACATGCCATCTCTAATAATGAACTTTTAAGCCGTTTGGCGAATGCAGTGTTACTCGAGATACTTCCTCTGTCAGCAGGCAACGTGTTATAAAGTTTAACTCCTAAAAAACCAACAGGTTTTTTGGCTTTGGCGGTGGCATAGGCAGAATGGGCTCGCCGGAAGATCAGCGCTAACCTCTGGGTGAGCATTATGCTGAGGCGAGTCCATTTCGTGGTAAAATATTGTGCTGTATTTTGTTTGTATTCATCCTGTGTTTAGTTTTACTGATTTTTACTACGAATAAATGATTTTGAATTTGAATTTTGAATTTGAATTCCAGTACCGAATTGCAATTTTCGTGTGATTCTCCGCATAACACAGAAAATACCTACAAAACGTAGTGTCTGCTTTTCTGCAACATCACAACATTATGAAAATGCTTTAAATTATGTGTACTTTACTGTTACGAGTGATATGAGTAAAAAAAGTGAGTCGGATGAAAACACCACAATGATCATGACGATCGATCCAATTAGAGTTTTCGATATTTTTTCTGCCACTAGGCAGTGGTACTTACGTAGGCATGAGGTCCAAGCAGCTATCAGATTCATACTATTCATAGGCACTAAACATAAAATATCGAAATTCTACTGTATTTGTATTGTACTGGATTACGACTAGTAAACGGTCACCGAACTAAAGATCTCTAAGCTCTAAGAAGCTCTAAATAAGGGGCCGGGCGCAAAGTCATTGGTACTAAATAAAATTACTAGAACTTTGTTCATGTCATGAAAATTGTCATGGAACAATTTATTTTAGATAAAAATATTCCTAAATTATTAGTTTTATGACTAAATAAACCTAAACATATGTATAAAATTAAATACGCGTATTTATTATGGCCGTTGGATCGGGAAGGTTCTTGAGTGGCGGCCACGTACCGGAAGGCGTAGCGTGGGTAGGCCCCCCACAAGGTGGACCGATGACCTGGTGAAGGTCGTAGGAGTCCGCTGGATGCGGGTGGCGCAGGACCGGTTATTGTGCCAATCTTTGGGGGAGGCCTATGTTCAGCAGTGGACGTATTTCGGCTGATATGATGATGATGATGATTTATTATGATAGTTCGTCGAACATCAGGCCACATTGCTGTCATTTCACCGCTCTATAGTGGCAACAAAAGTATCAAAAACCCTCATTACCTCAAACATGATCTACGCCAGTGGTGAGCAATGCATGGTATAACATGGCTTCGAAGGACTTGTTCCAAAAAATAAATAATTTTCAACCCGATCTAACAAAAGATCCCAGAACAGAACACTCAGTTTTATAAAGTAACAGGTTACAATTTTACAGGCGTTTACTGGCAACACTTGCTCCGTTTTTTACAATTTGTGTTTTATAAAAGTATTAAGTAGGTTAATTATGTTACAATTTTAGGTACAAGTGCCAGCAGCTCAACCATAGACAAAAATACGGGAGTTTATTAATTTTAAACTCATAATCGAACAAGTGTTTTATAAAAAATATTGTAAATAACAAGTGTAGATGAGGTAGACTTGTAACAAAAACTGTCATACGTCTTGAGTCTATATAAATAACTGGGAAAACTGCACTTGTAGCTGCCTGTTACCGCATTTTGTTAACAACATACGTTCGCTCGTAATACTATTGAAATGATTCGCTTTCTGAGAGATTATTCGTAGCCTGGCCAATATATTCTCTCTCGCCATGCCCATGGCAAATTTTCCTTCAACAGCCTCTCAACACTGTCCCCAAATGACGGTGCAACGACCGTCCCACCTTCGTGGGGTGCGACCCGGCCACAGCTGCAGTAGCGGAAACGCGGGAGCAGCCACACATACTCCAGGAAGAATATTGTTTAATTCATTAATTCCCTGGCCAACTACCGCGAACTCTGAAATCCACAAACTAGGATTAGTCTTTGTCACTCCAAAGAAGGTGTTATTGGAGTGACAAAGAAAAAAGATCGAAATTGGCGGATTTCCGAGTTTGCGGTAGGGCTGCTGACTATGACTACACTTTTTTACATAAGAGCATAAGGTCTAAAGTTGTATGTATATATGAATGCCCTTGACTGTACCCCGGTAGCGTGTAGCGAAGCTGTTTCCGCCCCAAATAAAATTGGACTTTCGGAGTGGGACGCCGTACGACTTCAACGAGCGGATGAACTCCACGCAAATGTAGAACATCCTTTCCGAGATATTCCATTTTTTCTTTTTGTTCTGCACCGTGAACGTCGAAATTCGCAAATTTCGAGGATTTGTCTCTCTCACTCTAAATGCCAGACCACGACATTGGTCTAAGGCGACCGGCGGCGAGCGAACCCATGAGTTGGAGTGGCATGCCGATATGGGAACTCCCTCTCGAATGTATGATTTTCCGCTAAGCCGATCGACGGTCACTATCGACGCCTTAGACCAATGTCGTGGCCATAATGACGCCTTCGTTGGAATATTTTTAAATAATGATGTCCATCTCGCCAGTAGATGTTACTTCTGTATTCATAAAACACCTGGGTCGCGTTTTATAAAGTAACATTTTACAATTTCGCTGTTTACCTCTCTAACGCACGCACTTATTGGCTAGAAAGAGAGGCAAACAGCAAAATTGTAAAATGTAACTTTATAAAACGCGACCTT
Source organism: Thaumatotibia leucotreta (assembly GCA_025490895.1). Classification (NCBI taxonomy): domain Eukaryota; kingdom Metazoa; phylum Arthropoda; class Insecta; order Lepidoptera; family Tortricidae; genus Thaumatotibia; species Thaumatotibia leucotreta. The sequence continues at coordinate 31,590 of JALPQI010007292.1, read as the reverse complement.
GTAATAGATCACAGTGCATTACAGGTTCCTGTAACTTGTAACTTTATAATACGGGGCCGGCAAACCCCAAGAACAATAGAAATAAAAAATCGGTAATGGTGAATACTGGCATCATGGACTAAAGAAACTCAGAAAACAAAATAGTGTATATTGATATTAACATTAATGGATTACCTACGTCCAAAAGCTCTAAAATTTTACTCTGGCTTATTTCAATAAAATCACTTAATGAACTTATTGCAAACCTTCAGATGTTAATGAATTTTAAAGTCGTTTGTTTTCTTTTATTGGTTCTGCATTAATCCATCCAAAATTATTCGTAACACACTCAAAATGCCAGTTTTCTACTGGATGTCTAGAAGTACTGTGAGAAGTTAAAACAGTTTACAAAAATGTCAATTTATAGGTAATCTTAAACCACTCATAAACCAGTTTATTCCTCGACTAGGAACTTTAGTATGCAAAAAGTAAAAATTGTCTTGTCATTTTCTAGAGCTATACTAAAGATTATTCTTTAGAAAGTTTGTTCTAAAGAAATCATTTTTATAGACAAGTTTAACTAGACGCCATTTTTACTGCCTAATATTTTGTGAAATTATTGTAGCGAACTATTTTTTGGCTTGTTTTTGTACTTTTATGAATGTATTTTCTGTAACAATCATCCTATACTTTTAAATATACAATTTTATGAATAAAACAAATGGCTTTAACATATAAACACAATCCAAAAAAAAAAATTTTTTACTAAAATATTGTTCTATTTGGTTAATTATTTATTAAATATTACATTTCAAGCGGGCGCTCTTATTTAAAGAGAGTTTTACACAAATTCCGCGAGAAACTTTCATCCGCACTAAGTTTTGCGTGTTTAGGTATCAGTATTAGCCGATGAAAACTATGAAATAAGAAGTTAGAAATTTGTCACGCCATGTTGTAATATTACCTTAGCATTATTCTTTTGAGATCTGCGCCATTATACGTATCGTTGTCTATTTCTATTAAAATCTTTCTTAAAGCTGGTAGGGTTGAGTTCATTTGGTTTTAAAACTTCTCAGGTAAGTACTTCTGTTTATGTCTAAAGTTTATCTATTAACTATAAGCATTGCTGACATATTGTGTATTGTATTATGTATTAAATGTAAATAGTTTTTTTTTTACTTTTTGAAATTGTCTGTGAATATGCTTGTTGTAGGAATAATTTAGGAATAGACATATTTTCAAATGCGATGTATATTGCTCATGAAATAAATAAATGAAATGAAAAATACTAGTGCACATTGTGGTCTATAAATAGTATAGAAAGACTCTAGAAGAATGCCTTAAGACTATTTGAAAATGTTTAACGCTAAACTCTGTCTATTCGTGGTTTCTAGAGGGAGTCTTATGAATACTTACAAGGTTGTGCCCACTTTACTATAGACTATCTATAAGCGTTATTGAAGATAGCTTGGGGGATATTTTACTCTTATGGTAGACAATCAAATCAAAGTCTATTAGGTATCTAATATCCCCTTTTTAGATTCGCTTTTGTTACTTGGGTAAGGTCAGCACTCAAAGAGCATGTACTTTGTTATAGTTACCATGCAACACGTGCCCAAAACATACATTTTATTTGTTACTTCATTTATGACAGGTATCTACTACGGTGAAGCACACAAAGCATAGGTACGTAACATTATAATTATGAAATCGCTGTTAGTCCTTAGTTATATTGAAAAAACCTGACTTATAATGAGTTTAACAATAAAAATAAATGTACAACCAGTGGAAACCATAAGCCACTCATTACATCAGTTACAAATTATATAAAAAGGTCTTAAATTTAGTAAAACATTAATAAAAACACTTCCTCAAACAACCACCCCCACATTGTTCCCGGCGCAAAAGTGCCCTTTAAGCTCCTGTGTTGCCACGCTGAACCGCAATGGACAGTCTTTGCTTTGACTTGTCTTTGAACCAACCAGAGCGGGGGTAGCCCTCTAGAATCATTTCAAAATAGTTTTCATTTTGAAATTATTCTAGCGAGGCCCAAGGTTTCCAATTGGTTGAACGTACCGATTTAAACAAATGCCTATCTAAAAAGAAAACGATAAGGCCAGTTACAAAAACTTTCTACACCTTTTCTCATTTCAAATCACTCTTATTTATCTCCGAGATAAACATCAGAAGCAGGTCCTTAAATTAAAATAAAGTTGACTGAGGTAATTTAAATATATTTTCCAGTCTTTTCAATTACCGTCTGCAAACTCTGACGTGACGGCTACTGTCTACTGCCAGACGTGTCAATGACATTCTAACTTTGAAATTAGATCGCAAATTCAGTTAGACATTAACATAGCTTTATAAATTCTTCAGTAAATAGTTTTGAAAGTCACAGTGAAGGGAGCAAAGCTTTTTGTGCTGAAGATTTTACTGGTATTATAAATTAGTTTACTAATTTAAATTCATTAGGAGTAATCACAATCAGAATACGCTTTTCAGATGAATTTAAAACAAATCAAATGATTCTTTATTCAAGTAGGCATATAATTATACATATAGTAACAAGCACTTATGATTCGTCTTTACTTCCGGGTCTCGGTGGGACTTAGTTTTTCAAAACAGTACCTAAGTACAATAATATATCTTATCAAAGTAACAAGCATTAAAGAAATTATTATTTAAAATGTTTTAGTTGTATTGTTTTGAATTTGTGTTCCTATTATTTCCATATTCGCTCGATTGACGATGCTTCTAGCTCGCTCCTATTATAAATGATATAGAAAATTAAGTTTAAGTAACGTTAACTTTCTGTATATGGCTCGTGACAACTTACAAATCAAAATTAGAAAAACACACCACTTCTCTACTCCCAAAAGTGCCTGCCTGTTGAGTTGCACCACAGAGCTGACACCCTCGGAAAATATGGCAGCAGTTTAATTGTATGTCTCCGACTCTAAGAAAAGTTTGATAAGTGAACTTTAAGGACTGCGGATTAAGGCAGAAGAAGTAGTGTATTCTAGACTGCAGTCCTATCACGAACTTCGAAATCCTCGAAATTTACCAGTTGTTTTTCCTTGAAGAAATGCATTGTGCTAGAATTAAAAGTCCGGGTAAAATGTATACTTTGTCTGTAAAGTTCCAAAAGTTGGCACTGGGATTATTCGGATGATTGGCGGTTATTACTCGGGTTGAAATTAGATTGAAGTTTGGCCTTGATTCTTTCCCAACGAGTTAGATTGGATTTTGCTTTTCCGCACTTAATTAATTTACTTATTTATGTTTTTTCCTCGGATAATACATTGAAAAAATATTGTATGATATTTGCGTTGAAATGTTCACTCAATTTATGTCATATGCCGTGTCTTACATCAACTACACGGCAATCGTTTGGATTGAGTCTGCTTTCCACACTTATGTATAAATATTCTACAACGCTTTGTAGCTAACAGACTTGGGTTAGCACACTGACACGGGTGTTTTTTTCCATCAAGAAACTCTACTCAAGAAAATTATGAATAAATACTCGGTGGAAAGCGGTTTAAAGTAAAACGTGCGTGAATATCACAGCAAAAATGATGCCACCAAAATTTTGGAGGCATCATTTTTGCCGAAGTTTCTAAACGTCTCAATGTTATATTTCATCATTTGTATAAGGTACCGTGCCTTCTTCAAAATGACAAAGTAACACATTGTAACGAATAGAAACTTCGGCCAAAAATGATGCTACCAAGAATAGGCGGTTGAAAAGCTCAGATATTCACCCACGTACAGTAAGTAATTATGCTCTTTAAACAAGGCTCCAAATATAACTATACGCTACTATATCACACCGGCGCTACAGCGGACCTACCACGAATTTAGAAATCCAGAAATTTCGAGGATTTGTAGCTTCTCTTTCACTCTAATAACGCCTTCGTTGGAGTAACACAGAAAAATCTTTGCCAGTATTATTTAAGCCTTAGAAACAGTCTGCCACTTTTCAATCTTAACAATTAAATAATAGAGCCGATCTTATGCTGATTGTATGTACCTGTATACTGTACCTACTGCACTTTTTATACAGAATGACGCACAATAATTGCAGGTTGCATTTATACTGTGCCTCCAAGTAGAATGTGGTTACAAAGGTTAATTATAAAGAAAAGGGCGCGCAAATAAAACATCCTTACGGCTCCTCAGTTTAAAGCGAGAGCATTCGTCATAGTCCATAGATGATAAACAGTAATCTATCGTAGCAGTAATCGATAATGCAATAAATGGACAAACATGTCGCGCGTAGTTACGACAAATACCTGAGTTGACTACCTACTATGTCCCACGAGAGTCCGAATTAAAATAATCAGTATTTTTTTTAACGTCCTAGTAAGATATTTCTAGTTCAATTTTTTGGATTGTTTTGCTTACATTGTGTTCTTATATTAAGGTACACATACAAGCATTCATCCCTATGTCATCATCATCATCATCATTAGTCCACAGCTGGACATCCTCCTTCAATGATCGCAAATATGACCGGTTCTATGCTGCTTGCCTCCGGCGACCTTGATCATGACCTTGTCCCTATGTGTTTGTAGTTTTTTCAACTTAAAATATAAAGTAGGTACCTATACAATATATTAGCAAAGATCCATATTCACTGACTTGTTAACTGTCTTAGATAAATGTTAAGTGTTAACAATCTGTTAGGTGACTGATTATATTCCAACAAAAAACGTCGTGATCAAAAATATATTAATGAGTTTAAACCGTTCATCGCGTCTCAGTGTTAACATGTCCCACGATGGCCGCGAATCGAAATGTCAAATCACGATAGATTAAATATACCGTTTAAAAAGAAGGAAACCTACTGTTAATTTCAAAAGCCCTGCCGGTGTTCCGGAACGGTCGTTAGCGGTAATTGCCCCTCGCGCCAATTAGGCACAGTCTCGCCCCTTAAAAACCGCCTTAGCACTAACTTATCTCACCGGGTGTCGTAGACTAGAGTACTGTAGACTGTGTTGTCTGTGGTAAGCTAAATGATAAGCAAGTTTGTCTAGAAAATGTAGTGAAATTAGAAAGATGTATCGAGAAAGCGGTACTGCATTTTATTTTTGTAGGCTATGATAGAGAAGAATATTCAAAATCTGTATTATTGTATTGTAAACTTCACGATACACAAGGTTCTTTAAAAATAAATATTATTTTTATTTTAGACTAAAAGTCTCGCCTAGTTTCGAAGATCTTTGATTTATTTGCCTCAAATGACGAGCTTATTTACATTTTCTATTGTGAAACCTTGACAATAACCAATATTTCACGTACTTGTATTGAAATAACTACACGTTATCTAGAAAACGATAGGTACGCTACGATATTTATTTTTTAATTTACAAAATCGACGGCTGTTAAGACGTCTGGAACACTTAAGTTTAATTAGTCATCTCGCACGCTAAGTAGAAGTGCAGACGGTATAAGAGTGTACAAGTACTTCCTCGAAATGTTGTGACTGTAATGTCTGTGGTAAGCTTGATGAATGATATATACCTACACACAATATTGTCTTGTAAAATGTTTTAGAATTAAGACAATTTAACAAGAAAGTGACTCTTTTTGTCGTCGTTTCATATCGAGTAGTTTAGGTAAGCAAGAAAAGTCACTTGTTTTCTAGAGACCAGATATATACCAGCCTCATATGATTCAAAATGAAGATATTTAGTACGAAAGGCCACAAGCTGGTGGTAGGACCTGGCGCAGGGTCCGCCCGGATAGCTACCACAGTCTTACCAGTTAACCTGCCGCTAAATAGCAGTGTTTGCACTGCTGTTTCGGTTTGAGGGTAAGACAATCGGTGTATTTACTGGCATAGGCAATCCATCTAAGTCCTCGGGGTAGGCAGCGCATAGGCGATTTTTTTATCTTTATGTCCATGGGCCTTAGTTAGCTTTCCATATTAAGTTTTATAGCCAAATAATAGAAAGGGAGTGCTTATCACGCTTGCAGTCCGATTTTGTAAGAATAGAAAGGATTTAAGGGAGAAATAATATACTGCGGAGACAGACTTATTGCGGACACTAGACACTCTAGACAGTTGAACTGAAAATCTGAAAAATATTTTAGGAAAACGTTGTACGAGTGCAACACAAGACAAATATTATGAACGTACTTTAAAAATAATGATCTTCACATTTATACTGTATCTATTAATCTGCGAGTTTAATACAGAAACTAGTTGCACAGCTAATTTTCGCATACTGTTTTTCTAAAGAGCACTGTCGCTTGGTATTTTATAGAGGTTCTGTTTTTTCAAGTCGAATAGTTACTTCAGAATAATTGTGGGAATGAAATGAAGGATTTTAGCGATTACTTACTATCAAGTTTAAAGGTAATTTAATACGACATCGAACGGTTGTTGGTAATTCTGGTAACTAACGAATATATACGTCTCGGTTCATTTATTGGATATTATACTCCTAGACTACAAATAAAATTCAGATAGTCACTACAGAAACGGCTATTATATATTTATCAAAATAAAATAAGGGATGCTGAGTTGTTTTAATGTAACATGATGTAGCTTATTTTTTTAGGGTTCCGTAGCCAAAATGGCAAAAACGGAACCCTTATAGATTCGTCATGTCCGTCTGTCCGTCTGTCCGTCTGTCCGTCTGTCACAGCCGATTTACTCGGAAACTATAAATGCTACAGTAATGAAATTTGGTAAGGATATGTGTTGTATAAACCGCTACAGGATTATGATACTAAATTGTAAAAAAAACCATTGGGGTGGGGGCCCTCCATACATGTAACTGAGGCCTAAAAAAATTTTTTTAGTTGTATATAAGCGTGTGCGGTATTAATAGAAAGGTCTTTGAAAAGGATATGAAGGTTTATACATCTCATTTTTATTTAAGCAAATCGTTTTCGAGATATCAGCTCTCAAAGTCTGAAAAATGTGTCCCCCCCCCTCTATTTTTTAAACTACGCGATATAAAATTCTAAAAAAAATATATGTTATGCACATTAATAAACTCTATCAACGATTTTTGGTTTGATAAAATTATCTCCTATAGTTTTTGAGGTAGGTTGATTTAACTTTATTTTTTAAATAATAAATTGATAATGGTACGGAACCCTTTGCGCGCGAGTCCGACTCGCACTTGGCCGGGTTTTTTTACTTTAAGGTGCATTAAGACCGAACGAGCATTCTCTCATTCTATTCCCCCACTCTACGAAATCAACGAATTTCGGCGAATCACGTTTTGTATAACGAACGAATTTCGTAGAGTGGGGGATAGAATGAGCGAATGCTCGTTTGGTTTAAATGCATATTTACGTGTTTATTACTTTTTTGACAATAAAAAATAGTTTAAGTTCATTGCTGTTACATTTAACGAATATGAAATTAAAAGTAATTTATTTAGACACGATTGATAAGCTTAAATGAAGTACAAGTTGCGAGGTTTTTTTTTATGTGAGGACGATAGACAACTGTGCTCTCAACCCACCTGATGGAGGTGGCTCTTATTTCCTTTTGAGTAGTATACCTATATTGTTCATAAAAATCATATACAATTTTCTCCATTAGTGCAACAAAATCTATCACATCACCAATTTGTATATCATATCATATCACACCACAATTTGGGACTCGCCGTCCTACTACATTAATAAACTAATTCACTCCCTAATTATTCACGTAACCTTTCACACAGTCTATTTACCTTTTTTGCACGATTTTTAAGTTCCACAGCACAGTAAAAGAGTAGGCATTATTGAATAAAACCCGCAGACAAAGATATTAACTATCTGAACAATAACTTGGAATTCGATTCAAAAAGTTTCCCGTTGAAGTTTTCAACTTTTCATTTATGCTCCGTTTGTTCGTCTTTTTGGGGAACTTCCGACAATTCCGACATGTCGACGTCGAAGTAGCGTGTGGGCGAGGAGAGACGTGAGAATGAGAAATCGTACTGTCAGCATGGCCTACATCTTATACACATATATTATCAATATTATCATATCGTTAATGAATTTGACTCAGCACAAGAATTGGGGGAAATATTTTCATGTAACTTATGGTTTTCATGATATTTTTAATTCGTAGTTACGATATTTATATGTATTGTGGTATAAAAGGCAAACAATATGCAAATCCAACGGTGTTACGTGTTGAAGACGTCCCAAAAAAGAGATTTACCTACAGTTTTATTTTTCTAGAAACGGCCAGAATGAATGTACCTAACATGAATGTTAATTGTTTTACCCCTGTACCTAAATTAAAGGAGCATTAACAAAGTCCAAGTTTTCCTAAAAAGTACCAAAGCCTTAGCGCTCATAAAAAACCGTTACTCAAACTCCAGTAAATCTTATCCTAGCTTCGAATTTCAAATATAAACCGTCTGCGTCACTCGAACGGCCGTCGTAAACCGCTCGGCTGCATGGCAGTTCCGGATTCGGATATGTGAATAAAAGAGACTTACAATTGGCATTACAGTTCCTAGTTATTTCTATAGATGGCGCTATTATCAATTGTGATTATATTCCCTCAACTTTTACTGTGAATACGATCCGAAAGGACGTCACGCGTCGGCCACCAATGTGATTGGAAATCAGAATTTTATTTTCCAGGTTTAATTTACTGTAGTACATTTTAACAGAGCACATACGAGAGGATAAAAAATAATTTGCTTTAGACAGCTGAACCTTGTTTGTTTTTTGACAAGCCAAGTGTGTTATTGTGACTTTTTCACTGATTCTTGCGAATCTAATGTAAAGTATACTAACTTTATGTATTACTGTGCGAGCTTTCATTCAAATTTAATTTGACGATAGTCTGATTAGATGCATAATCTTATTGCATTTTACGTAATACTTTGAAACTCTGTCGCAAGCGATGTTTCCGGACCGATAAGACCTTCAAACCTTCAAGAAAACAGCGTACTCCCACCTTAAAGGCCGGCAACGCATTTGCGACGTCTCTGGTGTTCATGGGCGACGTTAATTGCTTACCATCAGGCGATTCGTCTGTTCGTTTGCCACCTATAGCACAAAAAAATGTTTCTATCTGTTTTGTTAGATCAAAGCGCAGTAAAAACAGAACTAATACACACTAATGATGTGTTTGTTGGAGAGACAGACACAAAATGCTACAGATGTTTGTCACAATTGACACAGTTGTCACTGTGGAAAAGTGTGGACGTGTGACCAGTGGACTCAGCACATGATAGATGCGACAGCATGTCGTGGGTGCTTTATTCTGCCAGTCTGTGGTCTGCAGTAGACCAGTCTGCCACTGTCTGGTCTCTGGCAGATTCGGGCATCATTTGGGCCCAATGGGCCGGGAAATCGTCGGCCTCCAGCCAAATTAGGTCAAGAAGCCCCGACGGGTTGGCTTTGATTCCATTTTCTTTTCGGATCGCCGTACGCTGAGTAAATATTGCGGCTTTTGAATAAATAAATACGGGGACTCGAATATTTATGAGTACACGATTGGCAAGACCCCATCTGAGTTGTTATGTGTTACTGCAAGACACAGCACGTGCTGCATACATACATACATCATCAGTCTAGGCCTCTCGTATTAACTATGTGTATTTAGACGCATTAGGAGGTACATGCCCATAATCGCTAGGCAAGCGGATTAGCGATCGCATTATCTGTCCACAATGATGACGCTGCTGCCCATCAATGACTTTCTATCACTTTGTCATAAATTAAATTCCTTTTCCTTTAATTAAATGTCTCGAGTTATCAGGTTCTTCACGCCATGCATGGATATATACTTACTCCCTTATCCGTAGGTAAACACTTGCGATGCGGATAGTTATTAAATAGCAGCAAATAATCAAACTATAGACTGTGTTCGTCACACCAAACTACTTTCGTTTTAAATTTATTAAATATATGAAATTTTACCTTCCAATAAAATTAATATTATGTTTTCTAAGACTTCGGAGATCTTCAGGATGTGAGAGCGTAGCGTCTCCCAATGACCGATAGATGCCGCTAGCGTCTATGAAGCCGCTCCACAGCCCGTAGCGCGCCGCTGTGACGTAGTTTCCGCTCAAACAGCTTCCTGTAACCAACCAGCTCGCACCCGGCGACTCGCCGCCATTTCATTGTTGAGGAGAATGTAAAGGTTGATAAAATATTGCCACCAGGAAGGCATTATCCAGATCTCCGAAGTCTTAGAAAACATAATATTAATTTTATTGGAAGGTAAAATTTCATATTATGTGTTTCGTTCGACTTCGGAGATCTTCAGGATGTGAGACCTGTCTATTATCTCCTGGTGGCGAGTCAGCGGGTGCAGAAATGTTAGGGCTCTACTGCCCTAAACCAACCAATGAATTTTGACGTGTAGTCAATAAAATTAAGAATACATGATGCATCGCTTTGCATTCAGAGGTTAAGAATAGGCTCAAACGAGGCTTTTCGGTTGGGTTGACATGCTATTTGCATACATCTACAGAGTAGATATCCGCAGATTATATATAGGACTTACTCGTCCGCAGTTTTTACACATAAGTTTCACATAACATTTTCGGTAATTTATACGAATTGACACGTCCAGAATACCGGGTTCATATTTTGATGTTATCTAATTTAGAACGGAATTTCAGAAAGGAAATAATTAAGTGAGAATTATTAGAATAATTGTCTACGTATAATACAGTACAGTGTAAGGTCATGGACTCTAAACTCGGTATTAACATTCCATATGTGGGTTTCTCTCTGATATGTCGTACAGCTGTTCAGATTAAAACTAGTATTCTTTAAGCGTTTAATCAAACAGGCACCTTGAAGGCGAAGGTTTCGCCAAATAAATACTTTACAAATAATATTAATCAGAGATTATCGTTCGCTACGCTAAATGCGATAAAATATGAGAGGATATTTTCGTTACTTGATTTGATGAGACAACTGGCAGACGATGTTATTTTTAGCGTACCACGATGACTATTTTCCATATGGGCGTACCTGTTTTAACTTTGGAGAAACGCCAACGGAACACCAGCAGACTTTTCTTTTGATCTGGTCAGTCAGCGTCGGTGTAGCAGCGTTCCGCTTACCTCAACGCATCGTGCGTTCAGTTAGGGCCAGTAGACTGAGACATACTGTGGCACGTGAACGTTTGAGGTGAGCGAACAGGTCGATGGACGGGGTACCCTAGCGGGTGAAGATCTGCTCAGTGGCCTCCGGGCGCTGGTGCCGCTCGGGGGCGCAGAGTCCCCTAGCTCGTCCGTCGACTTCCTGAAAGTACCGACCGGTAGGTATATGAACCGAACTGGTTCCGTAAGTTCTGAACCTGTAGTGCGTAGGCAATTCCCTGATGCCAATACTTTCTGCGTTGGTCGTTGTAACTAATAATCATACTAACTATCGATCTCCTCAGGTTCTCCTTAAGTTTTAAAGTGTAGTTTTTTTTTTTTTTTTGGAGTCGCAGTGCAAGTTCCCTGTTGGAGACCATGCACCGGCTTCCTGTTGAGGACCGACTGAGAATGCGGTGTGTTGATCAATACACTCAGTATAGTGTTTCCTTCTTACCTCGATATGAACGTATTTTATTACGTTCTTAATTCACCATGGGAGATTCCCTCAAGAGTCCGGTTGGCAGATGAGATGGGAGCTGGCATGGGACTCTGTAATCGCCCGAAGCAGTGTTAGGGCCTGCGATAGTGCAACCAGCCTCCATGGACGCCCAAGTTCGTAAGGTTGAGTCCGTCTAGGAGCGCACGACGTTGGACGCGAGACAGGCTGTCTCGCAACCAATCATTTACCTTATTTTCCCTGCAGGACGCAAATGTTGTGGCTATGGTTTGAGTAAGGATTGTAACGTATTTCAGGTAGTATATTTGCTAACCTAGGTTGATGGGGGTTGATCTGGTAATCTGTACTACTTTTTCGACTGGATTGCTATCAGGAAATAGTCTTGATAGGTGATCAAACGTTGGTCAGAAATGTATCATGTGGACGCAGTCACGGACGCATCCAATTGTTTACTTACAAATAATATTAAGTATACTAAAACTGCCCAGGACCGGAGTCAGAGGTGAACAGTCGTGTTGGGGACCAGGACTTTCTTTGGGTCGTAGCGCTAGAGGAGTAAGTAAGTTCAGCTATTAATATGGGAGACCTTTAATCGGCTCTGGGAAAGAATAATCTGTGTAGGAATAGCACCGGGCATAGCAATACGCTTAGATAAAAACGAAGAATTTATTTTCTGTGACGAGTATACCGGTGTTTCGAGCTATCTCTCCATGGCCTCTTTCCTCGTGCAGCTGTATCTCGAGCTCGCTTAGGACCGGGGGTTTTTGTCCCAAATTTGTTTATTGCCCTCGGAGAAATGGTTCGTTTTATGAGGAGGACCCCGTATAGTTGGAGAACGAGTGCGAGTAGAGAGATTATAAGAGATCTGTTTCCAAACCTTGTCAATACCACCAGTTTTCAGAAAGCAGGCCCGCGGATCTGAGTGTCTGAGGAATCCGGGGCTGGTCAAACATTTGTAGAATAATTTGAGATATTACGTTACAGATTCCATTCATTGTCGAACAGGTCTTCGGTTTGGTGCAGTGTGCACTAAGTGTTCCTGCTTCTGCTGTATTGGATCGTGGGAGACTGCAGATAGTTTTTGAATATAGATACAACGTACAGATTTCCTATAGAACAATAGGACGCAGTTCCTTGTGACTCGGTCAGCCACTACAACGGATCCTCGATCGAGAACGAGGGGTTTGCAATCCCCCAGCTGCAGTAGGCACGTGTATGTCTATCAGGAACACCCGAAGCAGGAGCACCAGACTGTGGTTTGCAATGCTTCCGCTCGGCAGGCGGCGCCAGGGTGGTTGCCGGCATCAGCTTGGTTACTTACGTGATATGGTGGGGCCAAACTGACAAGAGTCGTTGGCGCTTTCGCGTTGGGCAGAGCTTCCGCCGTATGGCGAATATCGCGGGCGGTGGCGTCATCCGGCCAGTTGGCAGCCGGCAGCGAGGCGTTATCGTGGCGTCATTGTATCGGCTTGGCGGGCCACTGTAGTTGCACAATGAACTTCATCGGACCAATTGTATTCTGACTTGTAGCGCCATCGCGGTGGTCGCGTGAATGTAGCGGTTTCGTGATCGGCAGCAACATGGAGGTGGGTTATACCGCCATGCCTGGACAGCATCAGCATCGAACGGCAGTATTATTACTTGTAATGTCATCATGGTGACTATAATTTCGTGGCCAGCGGTGTCCCGTGGCACCCGGTGAGGTCAATACCGATGGTGCCGTCGCGACGACTAGTGAAGTCGGGACCGGTGTCGTGGTTGCGGCAGCCAATGAGGCGAGGACCAGTGGCACCGTTGTAGCGCCCAGTGAGGTCGGGATCGGTAGCATCGTAGTGGCACCCCGTCAAAAAACGGGATCGGTGGTGTCGGCATGGCACTCAATGACGTTAGTACCTGTGGCACCCACGTGGCGAGCAGTGAGTTCAGGACGGGTGGTGCCCACGTGGCAGCTAGTGACGTCGGGGCCGGCGGCACCGACATGGCGTCAGTGAGGTCAGGGCCGGTGGTGTTCACGTGGCGTTCAGTCGCGTCGGGACCGGTGGCGGCCAGCGTCGGGACCGATGGCGTCCCCGTGACAGCTAGCGACGTCAGGCCCGGTGGCACCAACATGGCAGCCAGTGAAGTCCCCGCCCCGGTGGCACCGTCGTGGCGGCCAGTGAGGTCGGGATCGGAGGCGCCCCCGTGGCGGCCAGTGAGGTCAGGATCGGTGGCGCCCAGGTGGCGGCCAGTGAGATCAGGACCGGTGGCGCCCATGTGGTGGCCAGTGAGGTCGGGATCGGTGGCGCCTAGGTGGCGGCCAGTGAGATCAGGACCGGTGGCGCCCATGTGGCGGCCAGTGAGGGCAGGATCGGTGGCGCCCAGGTGGCGGCCAGTGAGATCAGGACCGGTGGCGCCCATGTGGCGGCCAGTGAGGTCGGGATCGGAGGCGCTCCCGTGGCGGCCAGTGAGGTCAGGATCGGTGGCGCCCAGGTGGCGGCCAGTGAGATCAGGACCGGTGGCGCCCAGGTGGCGGCCAGTGAGGTCAGGACCGGTGGCGCCCACGAGGCGGCCAGTGAGGTCAGGTTCGGTGGCGAACATGTAGCGGCCAGTGAGGTCAGGATCGGTGGCACCCATATGGCGGCCAATGAAGTCGGGACCGTTGGTGCCCACGTGGCAGCCAGTGAGGTCAGGATCGGTGGCACCCACATGGCGCGGTGGTGCCCACGTGGCAGCCAGTGGCGACCACGTGGCGGCCAGCGCTCACGTGGCAGCTAGTGAGGTCAGGACCGGTGGCGTCCACATGGCGCCACGTCAGTCTCATCACAACATTCGTCGCCATCCGCAGACTAGACTCCTTGGGTTAATAGAATATCATTAAGCTAACTCACCAATCGATCCGAGAGCGGAAAACATAAAGAGTACCCAGGTCCAGCTGCAGCTCCCGGCGGCGGCGGCGGAGCGCGGGGTGGCCCCCAGCGCGCTCGGCCGCGGCGGCGACACGGCGGCGCCGGCTCCCCGGCGGCGCGCGGGCCGCCCCCGGCTGGCGCCGCGCTGCCCGCGGCGACACGATGATCACGATGCACGTTTCCTCTCGTCGGGTGCGGAGCGGCTTACGTTACCGTATGAGAAGTAACGCGATTAAAAACACGCGTTAATCGGACGATTTCCTACTTTAAAAATCTCGGAAACGCCTACGACTGAACGACGGTAACGTTTAAAACACGATCGTGGTCGAGAACGTATTTCGCCAGAAAAAGTGGGTAGATCGAAGTCACTCTTGAAAATTGCGCGACGGACGTTATCGGTTCGAAAATACTTCGGGAACTCGATTATTCGAAATGAAATTTTAAAATTCGAATCTTAAATTTTCGTCGTAAATATTTAACGATAGACCACTTTCTTGACGATTAGCGAAACACTTCAAATGACTTCCTTAAAATAACTTTTCTGTTCGAGCAGAAGTTCCGAAATATAATTACTGGGAATTAAGTCGATCGAAAAGTTAAAGACCACGTGTAGAATTTAAATAAAAATATGCGGACCTTCGGCCAAGACGGTCGACGAAACAATGAAATGGCGGCGAGTCGCCGGGTGCGAGCTGGTTGGTTACAGGAAGCTGTTTGAGCGGAAACTACGTCACAGCGGCGCGCTACGGGCTGTGGAGCGGCTTCATAGACGCTAGCGGCATCTATCGGTCATTGGGAGACGCTACGCTCTCACATCCTGAAGATCTCCGAAGTCGAACGAAACACATAATAGCATTTTAAAGTTTTTTCGACGAAGTAATGTACTGTGAAATGTATGATATTTCAAGCATGACAGAAGACGTTTATTAAACCTGTTGGACGGACGTAGGTGTAGTACGTACGTAGTACTGATATTGCTGGCTCAATTTATGTTGTTGTTTTTTAATTAATTGATTGATCACTTGATCAGAAACAGACATCTAAAATCTATCATTTTGCAACAATCTCTTTACAGTTCTGTTAAAATTTGGAGTAACAGGAGAAGCTGGTCAAAATTCTCAATAGTCTGCCAGGATATAGATCATTTTAAAGAATATTTTTCTATTCTATTTCAAAATTCCCTAACCTCTGCGCATTGGTATCCTTTTGGCTTGAAGGACAGAGAAATCAAGTGGCTGTCATGCGAGAGGACGAAGTAATGAACCGTGGCACCCGCGAATATTCGCGTGCGAATATTTTGTGCTTTTCCAATGAAAATATACGAATACCATTGTAGGTAGTCAATAAGGCGCTGCCTTCAAATAAATTCTATTGTAGGTAATTCAACAGCAATAAATGATACTTTTTGTTTGAAACGTTTTTCCAAATTACGTCGTTTTCGTAAAACTTTTTGATCCCGTTTCCAAAAAACTTTTTGGGGCCTTTATCTACATCTCTAGTAGTATAGATCTATTCATAATAATATTGTAAACTTGTACAATAAGAATTATTTTTGTTTCTTATCATTATCCTTTATTTATCTCTCTTTTTAAGTTAGGTTTTTTATAAAAATGTCTATAAAAGTCAATTATTTATGTAATAAATTCTTTAATGCATGTTATTTTAATAAGATGTCTCATTATACTGTTTTGAATAAACAAGTCGACCTGAGTTTCTTACTGGTACTTCTCAGGAATGGTGTAGTGTTAGAACCAGTACTTAGTAGATTTTTTTTCTCTCTTGATAGCTAGTCAGACGATTCGAATATGCTTATTAATAAGCTTACTTGAATAAATAATAGTTTGACTTTGACTTTGACTATAATAATATTTCCGTAGCTTAGTTGGTGGTGCCCCTGCCCACAAAGAAGGAGGTCTTGGGTTGGAATCTAGAGCCTAAACTTAAGACTTGAGCTTAGGTACCGTGGAACTAAGTTTGTATGAAATTGCCACGTGATATTAATTTATGTCTTTACTTATAAGTCATAATAGTTTAGAGATCAATCCAAAATGGGTTAATTAGTATTATTAACTACTTGTACATCATGTAACGTGATACTTGATTGGTTCCTTAAAACTGCTTGCCTCCTCAACATACCTGTAACAAAAATGCCTAGTTAATTTCCTTATCATTTAAGTAATATACGAGCATAATATATATTGACAACAAAAAACGGTATACGCACGTGCGATTGCTACTACTACTACTGCTAAAATAGGTATATATTGTAAGCGTACATACTAATAAAATATATAAAAGTAAAACCACTTGTAACACAAGACCTCCTCTCACCACCTAATCACCCAGCCAATGTTTAGATTAGTCTCATTCATTGAAATGAAATAAAATAATTTCTCGTCGAAATAAAATGTAATTACGGCCCGTTTAGATAAGTCCGCTGTCTCCCGAGGCTAGGGAAATAATTTATTCCGTCCCCAAAGAAAATTAAAACTGAGATATTCCGTTTAATTCTCATCGTAGTGCCGCGAGCGGTCGCTTCCAAGTGATTAGGGATCTAGTTAAAATGACAACTGGGTGCTTAGACAAGTTGCCAATCGCTAGCGCTTAATCGTCAATCGTAAGCGAAAGGCAGCTAACTGTCTTTGTCGCACTAATATGAAAGAGTGACAGAGAGGGAAAACTACGATACGCTACTAAGCGCTAGCGATTGGCAACTTGGCTAAGCACCCTGTACAGTCGAGGACAGAAATATCAGATCCTGACCCCCACAGAATACAATAGTACATTACTGTAGAGGCCGGGACGAAAGGGGTTGCCGGCCGAAGACAAATAGACGGATAGGTCTGAGGCGGCCAACCTTATATTTCCGGCCAAGGTAATTGTATACTTAGTGCTTTTCTCAAATAATGCAATGAAATAAACAACAAAAACATCAAAAATTTTTTTATTTTTTTTCTTGTATAAAAATATCTGAACACGTCTTTATTGCCATAACGATAAGGGAATGTTCAGAAATTTTTGAGCGCTCTGGAAGTTACGATATATCTGTTCTGATAGCGACTATACATTGTTTGACTTCTCGATGTCCGTTTCGATTCAATTAGTTGAGCCGACCTCGATTAGTTTTAAGCCGCAACGTCCCCTAATGATTAAGGGTAAATAGAGAACATTTAACTTATGCATAGAAAGAACAGCTAGAGTTATATCTGAGAACCTATCTAAGCTCTGGTTTTAGAAACCTGGATGCTTAGCCAAGTTGCCAATCGCTAACGCTTAGAAGCGTGTCGTATTTTTCTCTCTCTGTCACTCTTTCATATTAATACGACAAAGACAGTTAGCTGCCTTTCGTTTATGATTGACGATTAAGCGTTAGCGATTGGCAACTTGTCTAAGCACCCTGTAGGTCTACCATGAGCTACCGCTACGTTATTTACGCACGTTTCCTTTCTATTTTCTTCTATTAAGTATGAAAGAAGTTTACAGATGTAGCCTTGCCCTTTTTTGTTGACGAAGTGGGAAATGCGTTCAGCATTCGCCCCGGCTTGGGGAGACATTTGGGGGAGATTTGGGACTCCCTCCAGCCATAGCGTAAGATGGCTGGAGGTATACCCACTAAAAACCACTCCGGCGTCACCATCGCATGCCAGTTACAAGGGAGCTACGGGATACCATAGGGTGCGGCTCCACTGACGCGGAGCGGTGTAAAATTGACCAACTACATTCTTCAAATTCTAATTAGAAACACTGATGCGGTCTCATTGGCCGAGCTCCCACAGACATTGGTCTAAGGCGACCAGCAGCGAGCAAATCCAAAAGTTGGAACGAGATGCCGATATAGAAACTCCCTCTCGCACGTATGTTTTCCGCTAAGCCCGGTCGCCTTAGACCAATGTCGTGGCCGGGTCTTAAGGGAACCGGCTTAGCGGAAAACCATACGAGCGAGAAGGAGTACCTACCCATATCGGCATTCTGCTCCAACTCATGGATTCGCTCGTCGCTGGTCGCCTTAGACCAATGTCGTGGCCGGGCCTCTAGACCAATGTTGTGGCCGGGCCTTTAGACCAATGTCGTGGCCGCGGCATAAGATTCGACCGCAGCAATGTAGGCTTTCCCTTAGCTTACCGAACGCTTCCTTCTGTCCATGCGTCAGCCTATGATAGTCCACTGAAGACGTAGGCCTCTCCTATTAACTATGCTATACGCATTAGGAGGTAAATACACATAATCGCCACGCTGGGCAAGCGGATTGGCGATCGCAGTAACGTGTCCACTATGATGACGCTGCTGCCCATCATCAATCTTTTATTAAATAATGGCCAGTGACACTTCAATCCCTTGGTCGACTCTTACGACACCCGCAGGAGGAGTTGGGGTGGTGACAAATGTATTCTTACTGCCGTCACCACACGGCCACTAGGATCCTTCTGTTAATCTGTTGCTGTGTTATGTGACTAATGCTTCTGTTCACTAGGAACAAATAAATTGTAATTCTGTACTTGTGACATGGTCCCAGACGTCACGTCCCGACGGACAGTGGCGTCGGCACGCCAAGAATTTTCATAGGCCTTGGATCTTTTCCAAGAAAACCTCTCGCTTCAATTGATGGCCTTATTGCTTTGGGTTTACGGATGAGAATGGAATATGTAAAAGATGCATATCGAAAAAGGTGAGGTCCGGGGCAGATATGAACAATTTTAGATTCAATTTTATGTACGGACATATAAGCGAGGTTTATACATTTGTGAGACTAGTAGTTTAGTAGTAGTAGTTAGTATACTAAGAAGAAAATTCTATAACTTTTATAAATTAGACTTTAATTTGGCTGGGGATTCAGACTGTAAAACCAACAAATTGGAACCCTGGGCCATTCAGGACGCTATAAATCAGCTTGTAAGAGATTACTTACTACAGGGTGAACGATGTGAAGTGTTACCAATTTCAAAGGACTGCGATTTTTTTAGTTGCAAATATTTATTATTATAAGTAAGAAAAAACAAGAGAAAAAATATTACATTTTATGATTAAATTTAGTTTTAGTCAATATACCTTTTGCCTTGACTATGGTCTTCAAATGGTAAAAAAATATTTTCTCGCAGCACGTTAGTGACCCAGTGTTAGTGGTATATGCCAGTGAAATACGATTACTTTCATTTAGATACTAGCATGTTTAATTGCTCTCACCTATCTCTTCAAAATAGACCAGATAAAAAGTCCGAAACTCACAGCACTGGAGAAATGACACGTGAAATTCGGTTTTCAGCCATTTTTGGTTCTTACGTGCTTTATAAGCCGAAACTCAGTCTCGTTCTTATGTTTGCGGTCTACAACCCAAATGTTTGCTTGCCTAAGACTTCAATGTGGTGTCCAAAACATATATCCGATAATAAGCCGCTATTATTTTGACACCTGAATTAATAAAATATACTTTGTAAGATTTTCATATCGTTCACCCTGTACTTGTAATTTTGACAAAGTTCTAGAGCGGCCTAGGTTAGTAAGCACTGATGTGGATAAGTAATACATTGCGTTATCAAGCTAAACTAGCAATGTAAGTTTAAATACCTTCTCTGTACCTTAAACATCCAAAGCTCAGCTTAAAAGCTATCCAATTTAGCTTTGTACTTCGCTTGAAACAATGACCAAGAAACTATGAGAATCCCCCAGCCGCGTAATTAAACAACAGATTAATTAATAACAGCATCTTACAACCCGACGTTCGTCGTAAATACTTGTCCGGTTTTTCCGGTTTTTGTGTAATTTTCCGGAGGCGTCAGCCGGGGTGTAAAGAGTGATTTATGAACGATCTTTTAGTCGTAAATCATAAACGTTACGCCCAATTTCTATGGGTACGCATAACTTTGGAAACAATCACGGGTTTTTTTCAACGTTCCTTCGTGTTGATTTATTACCTGTGGATCGGGTATGCCCGTACCTGTAACTGTGGCCTAATTTTTGCCATACGCAGAAAATCAATCAAATATATTTCCGCTACGTTACATTGTATATTATTATTTTGGCCTTGTGGCACTAAACAGGCCGCATCGTAGTAGTAAGAATACGGTGGCACACTGTTTCATGGACAGAAGTTTCATAGAATTTCGTTTCACAGAAATTTGTTCATATATTATTTGGATCATATACTTTCTGTTCCAATATTATTGTTTCGTAGACTATTCAATTGCTTAAAACATATTTCACAGACATTCAGTTCCATGTATATTGCTATCTAACTTTTTTATTTTACAAAGTAACCAAACACTAGAATTACATTTCATGTATTTTTGTTTTGTAGGCACTGATTTCATAGATTGTTGTTTTATAGTTACTAGTTTATATAATATTTAGTTCCACTATTTACTTTATTGCATAGTGATATTCTTACCTAATGAGTCATATTACATGTATTTTTGTTCAGTAGACACTGATTCGCCCTCCCTCTAAAAAAAACCAAACTGCTACCAGAAAAAGTAGGTAGGTTGTAGGCAAAGTAGGTTAGGTTAGGTTAGTTAGCTTTTCAATCCGTTAGAGCCTCGAAACGTAACAAATGCAAGTAATAAATCAGGGTAAAACCGACTTGGATTGGTTAGGTTTCGAGTGTAGTTTCCCGGATACATAAAATATCTACTTACTTTTAATTAATTGTTTACGTATCGTCATCCTTAGGAAACCAAAAAAGGGGGGACGGGGGGGGCGTAGCCCCCCACGAGGGGGGCTCGGGGGGCGGAGCCCCCCGCATTAAAAAGCAATAAATTTGTACCTCCCCTACTCTAACCTGGATAGGTTCGTTAGGTACCTTTTATCCCTAAGAGCAGAAATAGAAGCCCCGCGCAGCGGGGCTTCGTCGACCGGTTCCCAGGTCTAAATCGCTGACTAAAATTCTTTGGACAAAGGTATTTCTTTTGCATTTGTATAATGGTATATAATGATAATTCTGTAGTTTAATTATGACTGAATAAAAAATATTAAGTTTGATACAATGACAAACAACATTCTATGAATAGTCAGTTTTTGAAACAACTGTTATAGACACTAAGTAATATACGAATTAATAATATTTGATTGAATACGCTATGAAATGAAATTCTAAGAACTAGATATCTGAACAATAAAACATATACAAAACCAGATTATACAATGTAAGAGCTCTGGAAAATGATCATTCTATGAAATGAAAATACGAGAAACATTTTCTATGAACCAATATTCTGCGAAAATGTTGTCTATGAAACAACGTGCAACCTAAGAATACATTTGTCACCACTCCAACTCTGCCCGTGGGTATCGTAAGAATCGACTAAGGAATTGAAGTGTCAATGAACATTTCTCTATTGATAATTGATGATGGGCAGCAGCACCATCATAGTGGACAACTGGACATATTTATTACTGCGATTGCCAATCCGTTTGCCCATCGTGCCGATTATAGGCATTTACCTCCTAGTTATTGCCTACGCGTAGGTAATAATAATAAGAGAGGCCTACAACAGTGGTCTGAAAAAGGTTGATGATCAGATTTACGAAAACTTTGTACCGTGTTTGGCTGATCGAGGTAATATAAAGTTATATTCCTACCTTTAGATTAATGGATTATTATTGAACAAAACCAATAAAACACAGGTACAACGCTTCATGAATTCAGAGACGTACCTAAATATACAATTCGACAACGAATACGATTAAGTATCGCAAATATTTCCGTAACAACATTTTGTAACCAACGTGTTTCCTCCCGCTATATTTAATACATTTGCATCTCATAGTTTGATAACAAACTATGAGTACTACAACCAAGTTTTCGCCAATCAAATTAAAATAATTGCAAAATAAATCAAAATAGTTTCACGTGAAATTCAAAATTGCTGTAAATATACAAGTTGCATCGGAATTTCAGCTAGCCGGAACATTACATGTTATTGGTCCCGTAATATACGGGTGCTAATTAATTTTGGGGGTTGATATTTTCGACATGCTTGATGAGCTGATTATTAATATTAATAAACATCCTCTTTGGCAGTCAATTACGTACTTTATCCGTTA
Source organism: Thaumatotibia leucotreta (assembly GCA_025490895.1). Classification (NCBI taxonomy): domain Eukaryota; kingdom Metazoa; phylum Arthropoda; class Insecta; order Lepidoptera; family Tortricidae; genus Thaumatotibia; species Thaumatotibia leucotreta. Next base: position 9,157 of record JALPQI010007292.1, on the reverse strand, counting down.
TCAGTGTATGTAAATGAACACTGATGATTTTGACGCAAATTAAACGTACATCAATTGACACGTTTTAAAGAGTATTTTTAGTAATAATGGTTGACTTTTTATCGTTTATCCTCACGAATGATATTTGCTCACTTACTCGTACGTCATCATTACAAAAGAACGTAACAACTATCTTATACGCGAGGATAAGATAGTTGTCACAATTTACGCAACATGAGAATACATTAGGTACTTATACAGGTGTTATTAATATTATATTTTTTATATCGTAAATAAGCAATACAAATTGTGAATTAATGAAGATTTTCAGCCAATCTAATATTTGAAGCAAAAATATACCTATAAACCTACATACTTATAATATACCTTCATTTAAATATGCATGATAGAATGAAGGTGGAATGATGTCAAAATGAGATCAATTTGTAAACTTCGAAGGCTTCCGAATATGGGAAAACGTAGCCTCCAATTTCATTTAGATTGCAAAATTCGTAACTTTTTTGCACAAAATCCCAGCACATAAAGGCCAAGTACAAGAATTAACCAAACGGGCACGAATGTGCTTTCGAGAGACGCATAACGATCCCATTGGTATATTCTAGATGTAAAACTTCGTTTTGATTTTGATACAACTTTGACTGGATTGAACTGACGTTGCGTCGAGAAAAAGCAAATCGGTATGTTCAAGTGAGAATACGCCTCTGAGCGGATTCGGCTAAAAAGCCCTCAATTTTGTCACGTAATTGGAGATTCGTCGGTGTCGCAGGGTTTTAGGGATGCGTAATACAGAATAGCGAGCGATGGAGAGGGCAATACTCGGGGTTTCTCTGCGAGATCGCATCAGGAATGATGAGATCCGCAGAAGAACGAAAGTGACTGACATAGCCCGAAGTATCGCCAGGTTGAAGAGGCAGTGGGCTGGCCATATTGCCCGGAGGACCGATGACCGGTGGGGTCGGCGTGTTCTCGAGTGGCGACCACGCACTGGACGGCGCAGCGTGGGAAGGCCCTCCACAAGATGGAGCGACGACCTGGTAATGTTGCGGGTGTCCAATGGATGCAGATAGCTCACGATCGATCTTTGTGGAACTCTCTGGGGTAGGCCTATGTCCAGCAGTGATGATGATGATAATATACGCATACATAATATACGCATTTCGCACTATTTATACAAATACTAGGTTAGAACACATCATCATATCATCAGCCTATCTCAGTTTTCCAAATACCTATGCATGCGACTACGCGTATGTGTATTAGGAGTTAAATGCCCATAATCGCCACGATGAGCAAGCGGATTGACGATCGCAGTAGTGTGTCCACTATGATGAAGCTACTGCCCATCATCAATCTTTTATCAACGAATGGTCAGTCACAATTTTAATCCCTAAGTCGACTCTTACGACACCCACGAGAAGACAACTTTTATATTATTCTTACTGTCATCACCACGATGGACATGGCTACGTAATGCAATAATTTACCTTGAATGTTTTTGAAGTACTCCAGATTATTTGATTAGATCTGGTTGAGAAATTCCACTTCTTTATTGTTCGATAATAAATTGTATTATTACCGTTCGTAATGTACCAGTATTTCCAACTTTCCAGTAGCAGTACCGTGAGCTGGCAAGTAAGGTTTACGTGTTTACTTGATACGCAAAGCTGGTTATCACGCTCACACTGTATTGGAGTAAGCGCGATAAAGTAGTTCTACTTTACGCTACAACCATAATATATATACATCTTACGCTAGCTCAAAAATGCCCCAAAACAATTGTGCAATTGAGCCATGGTGGGTAGGACATAGGGGTTTTCTTAACACCGCGCATATGTTGCCGCAACATCTTTGACAAATGCAAATACAGCCAAACAAAACTGATGGACCAACCATAACGTTTTTAAATAGCGGTTTACGTAGGTTTATGTAGGTTAATGTAGAAATAAAATAGCGTGATGTATTGAAGAGGGGGTGATACAACAACTTTTGGAATGAGTCATGATTTTGAGATGTGGCCATTTTGCAAGCAGGGAGCGACTTGTCAATGAGCACTGTTTTTGAAAGGCAATTTATTATGGCATCATCATCAGCCTAAGATAGACCACTGCTGGACGTAGGCCTATAAACTATGCGTATAGACGCATTAGGAGGTAAATATCCATAATCGCCACGCTGGGCAAGCGGATTGGCGATCACAGTAATGTGTCCACTATAATGACGCTGCTGCCCATCATCAATCTTTTATGAAATCACTAATGGTAGGTAAGTGACACGTCAATCCCTTAGTCGACTCTTACGACACCCGCAGGAGGAGTTGGGGTGGTGACAAATGTATTCTTACTGCCGTCACCACACGGCAACATGCGGCAAGTATTGATGTAGCATCAATACTTTATGTGTTCTTGGACTTACCTTACGAGTAAACGCTAACATAATAGTTTCCTGCCAACTCAGGGTACGGCTACAGTTATACCCAATTTATTGGAAAGTGTATTATCACGGCTACCAGACTGGTAGGTCTGGAAAATGCAGTGTCGGAAGAGATTGTGTTACTTACTATCTTAATTTTATTTGCAACTTATAACTTGCAATATAAACTGAAATTGAAATAATATACTTTTCATCACACTTGCTGTCTAAGCGCGCCATTGCTTGCGCGCGCAGCGGGAGTAATAGAAAAGTGATATTCCCTAGGGAGTAATAGAAATGTCAGTACGTCATTTAATAATATTATGTCTTAAAACTTATGTTTTTGTTGGCAAGTGTGATGAAAAACATTGTATGCATCACGGTAGGTAAGCGGAATACTAACTCGAGTCATAAAAGCCCTCCGCCTAACGGCGTCGGGCTTCTAACACTCTCGTTAGTAATTCCGTACTTACCTCCCTTGATGCACAATGTACTATTATACCACTACTTATTTCAAAGTATAAAATAAGTAGTGGCGGTAAGAAATTAAAAAAATCGATTTGTGTAAGACTGTCTCATGTCATTTCTTTATTTTCATCACACTTGCTGTCTAAGGCCACGGTCGTACTGCACACGCCGCACGCTACCGACAACGTCCCGTCGGACGCAGCATCTGAATGATGTATGGCGGGGGGACGCCGCACGCAGCGGGCGAAAACGACCACTCCCGAGCATTCTCGAACACACCATTCACCCGCTGCGTGCGACGGAACGTTGTCGGCTGCGTGCGGCGTGTGCAGTACGACCAAGGCCTAAGCGCGCCATTGCTTGCATGCGTAGCGGGAGTAGTAGAAAAGTAAAATTCCCTAGGGAGTAATAGAAGTGACAGTACGTCATTTTCCACTTACGATCATCAGGTGCAGTGGAGCCACTTTGTTGTACCAACAGAAAGAAAATAAATACCCAATTATACCCATATTTTGTCTTACAACTTATTCTTTGTTGGTAAGCGTGATGAAAAACATTGTATGCTTCACGGTCGGTAAGTGGAATACTAACTCGAGTCATTAAAAGCCTTCTAAATAATACTCTCGTTAGTAATTCCGTACTTACCTCCCTTGATGCACAATGTACTATTAACTATGTAATGTTAAATTAGTAAATGGCCGATAGTATGGTTTACGCGTACTACAAATGCCCTTGCAGTTTTATTAACAACTCATCCAACTAACAAGTAGCCCTACGAACTACGATCGAAAATCTTCGGGCATCTGTCTCTGCCACGCGAATGAAGGCGTCATCAGTGTGACAAAGATAGATGCCGGAGGAGCTACCACGACCTACTAATGCAATTCAATTTAGGGCCTAATCTGAATCGCGATGTGTCAGTTTCATAGAATAACCGTCAAAAACCTGCGACCATATATAACATGGACGTCTAACGCCAGCTCAAAAATGCCCCCAAAAACAATTGTTCAATTGTGCCAAGATGGGCAGGACGTAGCGCCTTTCTTAACACCGCGCATATTTCAGCGCAACATCTTTGACAAATGTTTATAGAATATAGCCAATCAAAACTTTGATGGACCAATCACAATTACATTTAAATGGCAGTTGAAGTTTTTATAGGTTGACATATAAATTCATTATCGTGATACTTTGAAGAGGGGGTGACATTTGTCAACTAAAATTCAGGATCGTTTTTGAAAGGCAATTTAGTATGGCGTGCGGCTTCCATGTTTTATTTGTTCATAGTCAAAAACTAACAGGACAACCTAAACTGAACCGCATTTAAAAGATCATGGTAGTCCCTGAAATATACGTTTAGGCCTACAGGATGCTTAGCCAAGTTGCCAATCGCTAACGCTTAGTAGCGTAACGTAGTTTTCCCTCTCTGTCACTCTTTCATATTAGTGCGACTAAGACAGTTAGCTGCCTGCTGTTCGTTTACGATTGACGATTAAGCGCTAGCGATTGGCAACTTGTCTAAGCACCCAGAACTATAAAGGCCCGGCCACGACATTGCTCTAAGGCGACCAGCGGCGAGCGAATCCATGAGTATGGATGGTTTTCCGCTAAGCCGGTCGCCTTAGACCAATGTCGTGGCCGCGGCATAAACCCATACGGATACGGAACCCTCAGAAACAGTACGCGCACACTTGTCGACTTTTTTCGCAATACTTCGCTAAGCACTTGCCAGCAAAGGGAAATAATTAACTTCGTTGAAATGTTAAGGTGCGATTGATTGGAGAGTTTAGTGCTTCAGTTTTATTCTGCGTTTGCGAGTTAACCGACCGTGAGTGTAGAGGAAATTTGGTTTGAGGACTTTTAGCGTTTTAAATGTACAAATTGATCTCGTTTTGACTTTTCAGTGCATACAAATTTTTAATACTACAATCAGACCTAATTATTCGGAGACATAACTTAGAATCAAACCCACACCCCGACTTGGTCACACTCACAGGCGTAGTCATACAATTTTTAGGGTTCCGTAGCCTAAAACGGAACCCTTATAGTTTCGCCATATCCGTCTGTCCGTCTGTACGTAGCATAGCTCAGTGGCCGTTATTACTAAAAATCTGCAATTTGGTACAGGTACAAATATTAATCATGCCAACAAAGTGGTACAGTCAAGAGCAAAAGTAAGTGATCATTCTTGTTCGATTATAGACCTTATTCCATTGTGATAAGGCACGAGGTGATCACTTACTTTTGCTCTTGACTGTACAATACAAAACTAGAAAAAAAAAATGTTTTCTAGTTTTGTATGCATAGTTTGTAGTAACTATGCGTATAGACGCATTAGGAGGTAACTACTCGCAAATGCCCATAATCGCCACGCTGGGCAAGCCGATTGGCGATCGCAGTAATGTGTGCACTATGATGACGCTTCTGCCCATCATCAATCTTTTATCAAATAATAGTCAGTGACACTTCAATCCCTTAGTCGACCCTTACGACACCCGCAGGAAGAGTTGGGGTGGTGACAAATGTATTCTCTTTGCCGTCACCACACGGTCAACTCCTTCCAAACCGAACAAACTGTATAGTAATCATATTCAAGAAACACTAGGCTAGAGAATTATCGTAGCTCCTTTTCGTTCAGTGCCTAAGCCTATAAGTCCATTTAACATTACATTATTCCACTTTCCCAAAGAGACAAATCGAATCAGACGGTTTGCGAAGCAATTTCGTCATAAAAGAAATAAATGAGTGCTTAATAGGAGCCTCCCGAGCGGACATCGCGTCAAACGAGCCAGAAAAAAGAGTAATAACTCCGAAACGAGGCTCGTTTCGTAAATAACTTATACAGGGTGACATTAGCGAAGGGTTGAAAATAATAAAAATTAAAAGGAACCTTTTTAAAATATGAACAAGTTACCTAATTAAATTATCGCTGACGGTTGAAGAATATGCAATGTTAAGTGGTTGATAATACCCAATTACTCCCAAGTCAAGAATACAATCTAAGCTGTCCATAATCGCCACGTCGGGCAATCAGATCGGCAATCGCAGCACTATAATGATGCTGCTGTACATCATCAATTTTCTAGAAACGAATGATCAGTGACACTTCTATCCCATAGTCGACTGACTCTACATTGCATCCTGTTACTACACCCATGGGAAGCGTTGGGGTGGTGACAAAATATATTCTTACTGCCGTCACCACCCGGTTTGTATTATGTAAGTATACCCTTCCAGTATATGTAGGTATGTATACCTAAATAAATAAAAATAAATAAATATGTTAAATAAAAATATTTGAAATCTCCATGTTTGCATTATTTTCTATGAAAAAAAACACCTGACCCGTTTTCATTGCCGGTTTGTGTAGATACTTAAATACGTAGACAGCCATGACCCAGGAACAAATATTTGTGATAAGTAAATACACATAATAATGCCCTCGCCAGGTTTCGAACCCGGAACCTCCAGCTTCGTAGGCAGGGCCACTACCAACTAGGCTACGGTGGCTAAATGTCTGTATTGTTCATTGTGGTAGTTTCACAAATATGGCCACTGCATCTTTGTTTGCGATATTAAGGAAAAAGAGCGCTTTCACAACAACAATACCGCCAAACTCATAAAAACCTGCTTATTGACAGTCCGCTCCAAGTAAAAAGCCCTTTAATAAGGACATCGCAAACTTTAGCTCCAAATTATCCCAAAAACAAATGAAACCGGAACCTCATATCCCACTACTTGAGAGTTCGCAAACAATAAAGACGGCCGAATTCATTTTGAAAACTTTCATGACTGGTTCCACTGATCGCTTTTGGTGAGCAAGCGCGGGCGAGGTCGATTCACAAGCACCAGTGTAATGAGATCTGACCTGTGTACATACTTAACAAAAAAGTTCTTGGAGGAAAAACAAATATTTAACGTTGCTGTAGGAAGAAAAGTTTTATAATTAGGCTTGTTTCCTTGAAAATTATAATTAAGGTCAACGTGGATAAGATCGTCTGTCGGGGAACATCGTCTATAGCCTTATTTGTATTCATAAGTTTAAACATACAGAGTGTAACAAAGATAGTGACGATCTGTTTCAGTTTCAGGGCCTATTCATCATCGAAATCTGATTCCCAGTCAGGCGAGGTAAATGCAAAGCAATCACATACATTTTGGACTTAAACCTTTATAAGGCAGAGGGAATACGTTTCAACATTATGTCAAAGTGGCAAAGAGTTAAATTTCTGACATCTGTCTGCTCGTTAAAGAGTAAAATGTATGATACTCTATAATGTGTATCTCTATCTGTATCTGTCTGAATGCCCTATCTTATACAGTCAACCAATTAGAACTCTAGGTCACTCAGAAACTGTCAAAGTGACGCTATGTATCATTCACAAGATTCTAGAATAGCCTAGGATTACAATTGGTTCAGTGTACAGTCAAGGGCATAAATATGTATACACTTTTTTATCTTATGCCGTAAAAATAAGGTGCAAAAGTGTATACATATTTTTGCCCTTGACTGTACTTGAGGTGATCTGTGTTATTCAAGTACGGTTTGCATTAAAGATAAAAAAAAAAAAGAAATGACCGACTTCAACCGATTTCTTCAAGGTCCCTTCATCAGACCTCGACTTGGTGTCAACGGAACCATGTCGGTTTGTTTTGAAGTTAGTTAAAAAAAGAATTATCGAAATCGGTTGGCGTGATATTCAATTATTTGTCCATTTGTCGTGCACATGCTTAATGAAAATTTAAGACATATGGTCTTCTCATGGACAAAAATGGGACCAATCGGTAATCAGCTTTCAAACAGATAAAAAAAGAATCATCAAAATTGATTCACCCAGTCGGAAGTTCTGAGGTAACAAACATAACAAAACATACAGTCGAATCGAGAAATTCCTGCTTTTTTGAAGTCGGTTGAAAACTGATCCCGAATTTGCAGTTACACTGGTTAGCTTTAGACCTTTTCACGCTCAATATTAAATGTATTTCGTCGTGAATGCTCGGCAGAAGTCGGTTTATGAAAAACAAGAACGAATCGACTTATAATGTGACGATGGGGAAAGTATGTTAAGTAACGCAATTATTTTTCGCGAACTTTAAGTATGCTTGAGATTTGTTACAAAAGTTCATAAGCCGGTTCCGGAAAATGTTGCTTTAATTTATTTTACGATTTAGGAATTTATGTCTGTTTGGTTTGTTTGTGTTATTTTTAGGCAAAAGTTTCCACATTATATTTTTATGTGAATAAAATTAAATTAAATAATTGAGATTGAACTCAAAATTACATATTTGATAACTAAGTCTTTGAATGCGATTACTCGTCAGACATGTCATATGCATATGTATCGTACATTTTACAGTATTTTTAGTGAAGTTTCAGTGTTCAGAGTTATTGTTGTGTTAAATGCATTTATACAGGGTGTAAGTCTAATACGGGCGAAGCTCTTAACTGGCGTTAGTTTACGACATAATAAGTACATTCAAATAACTTTTTCTTAAAATGAGAGCAACAAAATTTTCCATACAAAATAATTCGGCGCGCAATGTAGAGCAACATACGCGAGTTCAGCACTCGTTGACAGCTAATTTCAGAAGCCATAACTGCCATGTCAACAAAAACAAATGTTCGTACCTACATTGCTGCTCCGATAATCTTAAAAAAATTCTGTAGGGTCATAATTAAGAGTAACTTTAAAAAAAACCTTGTAATCCATGATTACACTAATGAATCCCATGCCTGGTTTAATTTATCGCCCGTATTAGATTTACACACTGTATTCTCAACCGCAGCCAGAATAGTTAATTAGGGTTCAAAACAAAATAATCTTGTTTAATCGTCCTAAAAATAGTCACCGAAATCCCACTATTTCATCTAAGCGCACCAAATTTGCTGTACGATGCCATAAATATATAACTTTTTGATATTCAATATAGGTAATCATGATTTTATATTTGGACGTAGTTATGCAAAAAGGCTGCCCTTAGCTAGTCTGTGGCCATGAGTAAGCCCATTTCAAATAAAAAAACATAGGTATTATGAATATTTCATTTTAATTAAAACCTTAAACCAAAGCATAAAGTCAATATTTCCAATGACAATCTGATTTGGATTGGTTCGTTTTTGTGTAGCTACGTCTATTTTATCGTTCCTTGTTCCTCTATTTATGTACATTCATTTATAAATATGTGAAGTCCCCCGAATTGCACCGTCACTGGTAGGGCTTCCACTACCGGTATTTTTATATGGACAATATTGCGATCCCGGTATTGCCTATACAAAAAT
>JALPQI010007291.1:0-64066 GCA_025490895.1 Thaumatotibia leucotreta | reverse complement strand
TAATATAACAACTGTCATACATTTTCGAGATCTATTCAAGTGTTTGCTTAGTAGTTATGACATGTTGGTAAGCGGTTAGTGATTCTTTAAATAATATAGGCATGCTAAAGCCTGTTACCTATAATCTTTGAAATTATTCATACCCTGCTGATGATACAATGTATATCTCCTTGATAATGGGAATGGAATGGGAATGTTTGTAGTATTCATATAAGTTAGCCAGTTCAGGGTCGCGTTTTATAAAGTTACAATTTACAATTTCGCTGTTTGCCTCTCTTTCTAGCCAATACGTGCGTGCGTTAGAGAGGCAAACAGCGAAATTGTAAATTGTAACTTTATAAAACGCGACCCAGGTTTTCTGACCTACTACAGTGCAACACATTCTAATTATAAGTATTTAGAGCATACTAAATAATGATTTTATATAAATTACACAAGGTACTAAAAAGCAAAAAATAAAATATTTTAAAATAAAAATTAAACCGCCTTCAAAAATTCGCCTGATCTAAAAAGTAAAAAATAATTTTAGTTCCTACTTCTTAGGATTTCCTACCCAAACCTTTAAACATTTTACCCTATTCATTGAAATAAAATATTATGGCTAGGTACCCTACAGACTTCTTAGAAGTCAGTGCCAAGCCAAATATGTTCACTTCGCGAGTAATAAGTAAATATGTTCAGTTCGCGGAATAAGTATTTGATAGAGCTTTGTAATTTACTATCACTCCTGTTATGCTTTCAGCAAAATTACTGAGGCAAATCATACTGTTGATAAAAGCATAATCGGAGTAAAGGCAGTAAGTTACAAAGCTCTATCTAATATATAACTATGAACGTACCTATTTGGCTTGGCACCGACTTCTAAGAAGTCTGTAGGGTACCTAGCCATAATATTTTATTTCAATGAATAGGGTAAAATGTTTAAAGGTTTGGGTAGGAAATCCTAAGAAGTAGGAACTAAAATTATTTTTTACTTTTTAGATCAGGCGAATTTTTGAAGGCGGTTTAATTTTTATTTTAAAATATTTTATTATTGAGTGTAGTGTACAATACAGTCAGCGTCTAAGATTACAACGGCTATTTTATTTTTTGGCATCAAACGCCAAACCTTAGGAACTAAATATGAGGGGTCCACGGAAAAAACATGGCCAGTGGCTAAAAAAATCAGGGCAAATTCACACTTTATGCTGTTAAGGTGCATTAAAACCAAAAGAGCATTCGCTGTTCTATCCCCCGTTCTACGAAATCAACCAATCACGTTTTGTGTAACGATCGAATTTCGTAGAGTGGGGGGTTAGAATAGCGAATGTTCGTTTGGTCTGAATGCACCTTTAAAATGTAAGAATAAGAATAAGAAAATTAATTTTAAGAACAGACATGTTCTTTCCGTGGACCCTTCATAACCTGAATAACCTGAATAACCTGAATACCTAGCTTAATTTACATGAATTTATTAAATACTTAATATTATTATGATACAGGATGCGTCTTGAAGACGCATAAAACTAAAAGCTCGGCTTCGGAAACTTTGATACATGAAATATGATGGTGATACTCGAAATAACATCACTAAAATGAAGTCATTCCTTTTTAAAATGTGAAATAAAGTTATAAGTTATAAATATTAAATGTCATATACCAAAGAAAAACGACCTAGATCACCTAACGTTCGAGGTGGGGATAGTATTAAGTAGTGCGACTACTGGGGAAAAATAAAAAGTACAAATCAAAATATTTAGTTTAGAAATAATTTGATTTGTGTTTTCACAATACGTTCTAAAGTATTTGGACTACCATATTTACAACTAGGTAACGAAGGTATCTTTCAAAATCATATAATAATGTAAGTCTAACCCTAAAATTCAGCTTATAATAATTTTATATTGCACATGAATTCCTAATGAATAAATTTACTTTAGTAAAATTTTCTATCAGATTTTTATGACACAGGTATACTTAAACACTATTTTTTTATTTTCATTTAAGACAATACTCTATTTATTATGTATGTACACTGTTATAGGTATCTTATATATAATGTAATTATAATTACATTTATTATCAGTTACATTTTCACTTACTTATATACCAGAGACAGGAACCGGTATTTTCTTCATACAAAAAGAACGGTTCTTTTTCGTTCTTCGGTATATGTATATCAGGGGTCGGAACCGGTGTTTTAGAAAAACCTCTATATAGCTCAATATTTCAAAATGTTTTACGCTCTTTATGAAGTATTCAACATTTTATGTAATTATTAACAACATATTTTTCAATGACACAATTAACAAAAAAATTATAAACATAAGAACGAAAAAGAACGGATTTCGAACCGTTCTTTTGTATGGAGAAAAATCCGGTATCCGATCCCTGATATATATTCTAAGTTAATGTAGTAATTTAAAAATATGATAATTGTAAATAAAACATGAAATATTGTGTAGTACATAAAGAGTAATAAAACATTAAAAAATATTGGGCTATTTCGAGGTTTTTGTAAAATAACGGTTCCGGTCCCTGACTATCCTACGCTGCCTAAACCGTTTGCTATGTTTTTATCAAATATAACATTTTAGAAGTACGCGTTCATTGCAAACTGCAAATCTTCAAAGCCATTTTGAACTACAGTATTAGGTAACACAATGTACATATCTTTTCATTAAGGGTAGGTACATTTGTGATTTACGAAGATCGTAGATCAAGAATATATAAAAAGTAGGTATATAATTAATATAGTAAAAATACATTTTTTTTTGTTAATACTGTTTTGATATAGGGAAGAGTGCCATATAACAAAAAACAATCGACAGATAAAATCCAGAACCAGGATCAATCTATTAACAGTTTTATAAACTTCTAAAATTAAAGAAATATTATTGAAAACGGAATAAAATAAAGTGAAATCATTACCTAGGTCAAAGTTCTTTTCGTTGTCTTATTTTGTGTCCCTAAAAAACGTGACACAGTTGTGATTTTTGTATGAGATGATGATTTGTTTCCAATGTTTGATGTATGGTTTAAAATCTAGCGTGAAAAAGAAATATAAGTGCACCGGATTTTTTTATATACTGTGTCGAGACAGCAACTAAAAGCGTGACAGAGGGGTATGAAACAAGACAACGAAAAGAATTTTTTACCCACCTATCAGTTTCGAAAACCTTGTTGAATCATAATGATACTTGTGTAAATCGGTTATTTTTAAAAATTTTACAGCATTTTTGCCACCCTTAAACGAAGACTTTCATTTTGCTCGGTCGAAAAGCGCTTAGGTAATCAAAAATATCGTTTAGGGTATCCCTTACATGTTTACTGATCAAAAGAATGTCAATACCTGAAAAGCAATTACGTTAATACTCGCATTCTGTCACGGTGACTCGACTAGAAATAGAAGCTATTTATAACATAGGTAGGGAGAGCGTGGGACCAGTATAAAAGTATCTAGCCCTGAGATTCAACTACCTATTAGCACTAGATAAACTAAAAAAAATAGGTTTTAATCTCGTAAACTTACGTTTAATATTATCCTGACGTTTCGGACATGACATGATACGGTTACACCCGTGGTACCTAGCAGACAGACTGACGAAAAAATGTACCAACACCTTCTAGGTGCGCAAGTGCGGGTAAACAACTGAAATAAAATATATATTATACATTTTTTAACCAAATTAAAAAGAGTACCTAGGTTCTGAAATGGGCTGGGTTTTTTGTGTGCCTATGTGACTCGATATCTCCGAGAATCGAAAACCGATTTTTTTTATCGTACGGGTATACGGGGTAACAGTTAAATTGTTCAGTATATCATACATATGTGTTGTAATATAGTAACCTCTGTTGTGATAGACTTTTATGATTAAGTTTTCTTTTGATATTTGTATTTAAATATTTGTTTATTTTTTGTTTTACCCGTCATTTCGAATAAACACTTCTATCTTCAATTTTACAAATTATTTTATTTTTTTTTGAATATTTCAACAATATGTACCGTAAAAAGGGGTAAATAGGAATGACGGGGTAAATAGGAATGTAGAGTAAACTAATCTGTTAGCCCAGGACAAACAGTCCACTTTAGAATAACATGAAAAAACCTGCTGTTCTAAACTGGACTGTTTGTCCTGGGCTAACAGAAACAGACCAGGGTGCTTAGCCAAGTTGCCAATCGCTAACGCTTAATCGTCAATCGTAAACGAAAGGCAGCTAACTGTCTTTATCGCACTAATATGAGAGAGTGACAGAGAGAGAAAACTACGATACGCTACTAACCGTTAGCGATTGGCAACTTGGCTAAGCATCTTGTTTACTCTACATTCCTATTTACCCCGCCATTCCTATTTACCCCGTTTTACGGTATTTATTTTAGTGTAGGTACTTATCTCTTTGGCCGATACCGGAGATCTAACAAAAATTAGTCCTACTGAGACGAACTTTTATATGCAATTGGAATACTAATAAGCAACTACTGTCAGACAATGCAACAAATTCTCTACTTTATTACAACGCAGTGTAGGTTGAAAAACAGTTTCGAAATAGTTACGTCCTTTAATGAGTGAGTTAAACGATATCGAAATAGAGGTAATCAGGTAAAAGCAGGCGATAACAGAGTAATATAAGGCACTGGTCTCACCGCGAGCTACTAAGCTATGAACTATCGGCTATAAACACGAACAAAAGATACGCACTCCCGTGTAAAAAAAAGAGACACGGCGATACTTGCCCAGCTATGAGCTAGGGTAAGTTCTCCAGTGAATGAACAAATCCAGTGAACGAACAAAATACAAGTTTTTTTTCGTAAAATAAGTTTTCTGTACATTTCTACTACGCGTTATATTTTTTTTCGGGTAGGAATATTATTTGACAAGTTCTGGTAGCACTTACATCACCTCATATGCATCAGTGTCCAAGTGGCGATGATCTAAAGTGGGCACGTTGCGCAGGTTCGATTTTTATATGGAGGTGCTATAAGGATTTAGGTAAGCTTACGTTGTGTTTAATGTGTTATTGTGTGCGTTTCGTGCATCTCCCAGGTACAGTGCGTGTTTTTTTGAAACCGGAAGGTTATGATTATGCTATTAAAGTATAGTTTAATGTGATTTCGTTTCGAATAGTGGCTTTTAATCCACTGTTCTATAACTAGAACTCAAAATGGCTTAAACCTAGTGACCGAACGGGGGAGTTCATTCACTGGAATTGCGTGATTTATTGTTTATTCCTTATCTTACGTTTTAGTGGTTGTTATAAGATTTGGTTTTCTTTGGATTTAATAGAAATATGCTGTCTAGCAAAGGGCCAGTGTTCGAACAATACTTGATATATTCCATTTTTAATGAAGTACCGCAAACACAGTTAGTTCATTAATTGGATTGCGAAAATCAGTGAATGCACTAAATTTTTTTTTTTTTTTATGTTGGCACAACAAAGTGGCTCCACTCCACCTGATCGTAAGTGAAAAGTAGAGCCCAAATCGCGGCGGCAACGAACAGGAGACAATCAGTAACCTGTTAGTTGCCACCGCCTTGCTGGCCCGCTAGATGCTTCTTCAATCTTCACGCTTCGTTTAAATGGTCCCAACTTATAGGTATGCGGAAACACATGTGCCAGTAAAGAATTCCACTTTTTTATAGTTCGGCATTTGAAGGAATTGCCGAATTTCTTAGTACGTGTGGGAATATTTTCCACGGTGAAGGAGTGACACCGCAAACCGGCACGTGTGGTTTTATAACGGAAAGGGGAGGGCGGGATGAGGGAAAATAACTCTTCAGAACACTCACCATGGTACAGGCGATAAAAAACGCTCAGAGAACCAATGTCCCTACGTAGTTGAAGGGGTTCAAGTCAAGTCAAACTATTCTTTATTCAAGTAAGCTTATTAATAAGCACTTTCGAATCGTCTGACATGAGAGAAAAAAATCTACTACTGGTGCTGGTGCCTGGTAACCTTAGAGTCGCCTATAATACGGACTGCCCGCCGCTGCATCCTATCGAGAGCATCGAGTAGGTATTGGGCCGACCCATCCCAAAGATGAGAGCAGTACTCCACGCAAGACCGAACTTGTGTCTTATAAAGAAGACAAAGCTGGTCGGGCGCAAAGAACCGACGCACCCTATTCAGGATGCCCAGCTTTTTTGATGCCGTGGTAATTAATGACTCGATGTATTTATTTTGATTTAGATTGCAGCGTATATCCATGCCAAGCATATTCAAGCTATCTCGTAAACCAAGAGGAGTGTTCTGAAGAGTTGGAACTGGGTGGAAGGAAGACGTTTTGGTGGAGAAAGCGCACACTTGAGTCTTTTTGGCGTTGAACTCGACCAGGTTATCGGAACCCCATTTGCAAATAAGATCCAGAACCCGATCGAGCTCAACGACAAGATCCACACGTTTGTCGCCAACTTCTGCCCTGCTTGCCCCAGGCCGACCGAGATAACGCCCATGGACCGTACTGTCATCTGCATAACAATGAATGTTTCCTAAAGGAAGTAAGTCATTGATATGCAGAAGAAAGAGGGTAGGCGATAAGACGGAGCCCTGAGGGACGCCAGCATTCACTGTCATGAACCGCGAATCACATCCGTCAACCAGGACACGGATTCTGCGCTCATGCAGGAAGTCAGCAATCCATTTGCATAGCTGGGCAGGCAGGCCATACGCAGGGAGCTTGGAGAGAAGAGCTTTGTGCCAAACCCGATCAAAAGCATTTGCGATGTCAAGACTGATTGCCAAGGCCTCGCCGTGTTTGTCGATTGCCTCCCCCCAGAAGTGCGTGACATACGCTAGAAGATCACCCGTTGATCTTTTCGGCCTAAAGCCATACTGTCGATCATACAAAAGAGAGTGATCCTCTAGGTAACGGATCAATTGGTCGTTCATGATCCGCTCCATCACTTTGCACAACACTGAGGTTACGGCAATGGGGCGGTAGTTAGATGGGTCTGAACGGTCACCCTTTTTGGGGACCGGCTGCACATTAGCCTCTCTCCAAGCTTCCGGAATGCTACCAGACGAGTACGAAAGACTAAAGAGGCGCGTCAATACCGGAGACAACTCTGCTGCACATTTCCTGAGTACAATCGCTGGGATACCGTCAGGACCACTGGCTTTTCGGATATCAAGTGACTGTAAAGCCCGGCGTACATCGCGATGCCTAAAATGAATTTCGGGCATCACGGCACCACAGGCAGGTATGGATGGTGGTGGCATAGAGCAGTCATCAAGACGAGAGTTCGCAGCAAAGAGGCTAGCCATGAGATCGTCTTTCTCTTGCGCCTGATGAGCCAATGAACCATCTGGTAATCTCAGCGGTGGCAGCAATGGTTGGCAGAAATTTGACTGCACAGTTTTGGCCAGACGCCAGAAACTTCCCGACCCAGTTGGGTGCGAGACTAGCTCCGAACCTACGTTTGCAACGCGCTGGGCGTCGGCTCTAATATACGCCCTCTTGCAGACCTTGGTGGCAGCATTGTAAGCTGCTTTCAGCGAAACAATGTTGGGATCATTACAGGCGCGGCCCCTGATCCAAGCTCGATACGCCGCCTGTTTGTTGTTAACGGCTTCAGCGCACTCGCTATTGAACCAGGGTCGTCAACCGCTCTTAATGACGACATCGGAATAAGGGATGTAGTATTCCATTCCTAGACCGATCTCGCCAGCAATAGACGCAGCACTCGCTGAGGGATCCTTCTCGCTAAAGCAGCGCTGCACCCAAGAAACGGACGCGAAATAGTCACGCATGCCGTCCCAATCTGCTGAAGAGTAGTGCCATACTCTGCGCTTTACCGCCGGCGATTGAGGTATGGCTGCGCTGGGTACTGTACTGGATACCAGGCAGTGGTCAGAGGTGCCTAAAGGTGCGTTGACCACAACCTGGTACCCAGTTGGATGGGAGGTCAGCAAAAGGTCCAGCAGAGAGGGCGTTTGTTCAGCTATGTCGGGTATCCTAGTGGGCTGATCCACTAACTGAACAAGATGATGGGTTAGAGCAAACGCGTGCGCGATTCTGCCAGCATGATTAATGGAGGGGGAACCCAACCAGGAGTCGTGGTGGGGATTAAAGTCCCCCAAACATACCAATTCAGCAGCAGGAAATCGCGCTTGTGCCTCATCTGCTGCCCAACTCAGGTGGTCAAACAGTCGAGTTGTCTCAGCGTCTCCTGAATGGGGTCTGCATAGGCACATGTAAATACGGCATTGGAGGCCAAGGCTTACAAGAACCGAAAGAATGGGAAGAGAGGGATCCTCTAAGCAATGCAAACGTCGACAACACACATCAGAACGGACAAACAGACAGACCCCGGATTTCGCGAGGAAGTTATCCTCAAGCACGTAACCGGGGTACTGAAGGTAGGACGTATCCGCTGGACGTCTAATCTGTGTCTCCGTCAAGAAGAGCATGGCGGGTTTGGCCGTCTCGAGGTGTTGATGGACGGCGTTCAGATTCGAATGGAGTCCGCGGATATTGTATTTTTTTAAATTAAAATTGTGTCAAGTAATTCAATAAAATAATAAATAAAAATAATTGGCGAACTCAACCTGGAATAGGGTGGTGGGGGAGTGCACCGCCGTATGACTATCTATTCTTGTTTGCACTGGCATATTTATATAAAAAAAAGGAAGGAAGAAGGAGGAAGCGTGAAGCAGGGAAAAAATCAGTCACGGTAAAAGGGGCAAAAAGTGGAGCTGGACTGTTTCACCTTAGACTTGTCGAAAAAAAGGAGTGACATTGACCCGTCGGACGGAAGGGCCCCCGAACCCCCCCAGAAGTAGTCGCCGGGTCCCCACCTTCCGGTCACCAACCGGCACGACGATCTACCCCGAGATTATGCGCGGCATGAAAGGGCAGCCTCTCTGGGCGGTTAACCCCGATTGGGCCCCTGTACTATACCGCGGGCGGCCAGCGGAACAACCGTTTCAACGGGTCTCCCTGGCCGACGGGTCAACACAATCCTCCTGACAATGGAGACACATAGTCCATCCCAGACCCCCGTTAAACTCGACTGATAATACCCCGTAGCCCTGGTAAATACACCGGCTGACCCCGAAACACGGCAAACACGAAGGTAAGTCATTTCACGGGCGTTTACACCGAATGTACTGTACGGTGGTAGCCAACCAGGCGGGTACTAGTAAAAATACCCTACCACCGGCTGAGAAGCTGGATACTCAGTATTTCCCTTAGTCAACTCCTACGACACCCACGGGAAGAGAGGGGCGGTGATTTTTGTATTTGTTGTATATTTAGGGTATCCAAACAATAACCCATATGTGGGTAGTTACAGATCTTTTGTCTCTGAATACACGGTGCTAAGTTGATACGTCTTTTATTTGCTAGTGGCGAACGAGGTGAAAATTAGTTAAAAAAACTGTTTAATTTTGGTTCAAACTTAATAAGAAACATGTCTGTGGGTAAATTACGTGAATTTGATATGAAAAGTGGTAATTGGACAGCCTACTGTGAGCGGGTGGAAATGTACTTTGTTGCGAACAAGGTGGATGCAACCGTTAAGTTAGCCACGTTGATAGCGGTCATGGGAGAGGAGGCGTACGAGTTATTGTCAACTCTGGCAAGCCCGAAGAAGCCTTCCGATCTGCTGCAAAAACATCTACAGCCAAAACCGTTCATTTTAGCCGAACGCTATAAGTTCCGGCAACGTCGGCAAATGGAGGGGGAGTTAATAGCGGATTACGTGGCGGAGCTGAAAAAGTTGTCCAGGAATTGCGATTTTAAAACAACCCTAGAAGAAAATTTACGTGATCAATTAGTGTGCGGCATAAAAAGTGAAAATACGCGACAACGATTATTCGCAGAGGACGATAACCTGTCTTACAGCAAGGCGGTAAAATTAGCGTGTACGTTAGAGGCGGCCGAACGTGACGCCAGTGCGGTGGATCAGAAACTTAGCACCCCTATTGAAGTAAACAAGATGTACGTAACGGCTAAATGTATGGCTTGTGGTGATAATCAGCATAAAACAGAAAACTGCAAGTATCGAAGCTTCGATTGCAGCCTGTGTAAGAGGATCGGTCACCTGCGCAGGATGTGTCCCGAAATTCATATGACGAGCCAAGAGCCGAATCAGAGACGACGGTTTGGAACAGCGGAGGAGACGGGTCATGCATCACGCGGGTCGAGCGTGAGCGGCGGCGAGCGGCGCGGGCGCGGCAGCCGCGGGCGGCGCGGCGCGCGCGGGCGCAGGCGGGCGCCGGCCTACTGGCTGCAGGGGGGCAGCCGGGACCCGGCCGCGGAGCAGTCGGGCGAGACTGCTACCGATAGTGATGGTGATGGTGTTTACGAAGAACCTATGTACCAGATGTCTCTAGCAAACTATAAACCGGTGTGTATGTAAATTTTTGTACATGATAGATTTTTACAAATGGAAGCGGACACGGGAGCCGCACTATCGTGTATTAGTCGTGACACGTATAGGCGCTATTTTAGTGACTTGACCTTACACCCGTGTCGCTTAAATCTCACGTTTTATAATGGGTCTGGAGTAGAGATCAGTGGATATTTAAAGGTGGACGTAAGCTACGGCAGTGTAAAAAAAAAATTAGATTTGTATGTTTTAGACAACGCTACTACCACGTTACTGGGTCGACAATGGCTATGCGAGCTGGGCATTCGTGTTCCTAAAATAGAATGTACTAAGGTAATGCATAAAAAACATATAGACAAAAATGTGGTAATAAACGACCTTATTTCCAGGCATAAATCACTGTTTGATGACACCTTGGGCCGGTTTGCCGGCGCGCCGGTGCGGCTTAGCGTGCGCGAGGGCGCGGAGCCCGTGTTTTGCCGCGCGCGGCCGCTGCCGTACGCCATGCGCGCGCGCGTGGACGCCGAGCTGGACGCCATGCTGCGCGCCGGCGTCATCGAGCCCGTCGACAGTTCCGACTGGGCCACCCCTCTGGTAATAGCGAGCAAAGCGGATGGCGGTATACGTATATGTGCGGATTACAAGGTAACACTAAATCGAGTTTTACAAGTAGACAGATATCCGGTTCCCAAGATTGACGATTTGTTTAGCGGCTTAAGTAATAATAAATATTTCACTAAACTAGACTTATCCCAAGCGTACAACCAATTGGTTTTGGATGAAGATTCCCGTGCTTACACCGTAATTAATACGCATCGCGGCCTTTTTAAATATAATCGCTTAGTATACGGCTTAGCTTCGAGCCCGGGTATTTTCCAAAAATTTATCGTCAATTTATTGAAAGACATACCCGACGTTGTAGTTTTTTTTGATGATATTTTAATAAAAAGCAGGGATTTTAATAGTCATGTCAAGTCGATCGAGCGGGTATTTGCGGTGCTAGAAAATAGTGGGCTGAAACTGAAAAAGAAAAAGTGTGATTTTCTAGCGAGCCAAGTAGAATATTTGGGATTCGTAGTCGATAAAAACGGCGTGAGAGTGAATCCCGATAAAATTAAACCAATTGTCGATATGCCACACCCTACGAATACCACGGAATTAAAGTCATTTTTAGGAATGGTTAACTTTTATGGCAAGTTCATTAAGAATTTGTCAGGACACCTGGTTCCTTTGTATGAGTTACTCAGGAAAGGTACGCATTTTGTATGGAGTAAAAAGCAAAACGATGCTTTTAGGGTCGTAAAATCGCTATTATGTAGCACAGAAGTGCTGGCGCACTATGATATGACGAGGCCGACAGTGGTGACGTGCGACGCGTCGGCGCGCGGGCTGGGCGCCGTGCTGGCGCAGCGCGCGCCCGGCGCGGGCGCCGGCGAGCCCGAGCGCGTTGTGGCCTACGCCTCGCGCGCGCTCACTGAGCATGAAAGACATTACAGTCAGATACATAAAGAGGCTCTGGCCATTATTTTCGCGGTAGACAAATTTCATCAGTATTTGTATGGAAGAAAGTTCATTTTGCGTACAGACCACAAGCCTCTGGTAAGCATTTTTGGACCGAACACCGGTGTACCTGTGACGGCGGCGAGCAGGTTACAGAGATGGGCGATTAAGTTGTCCGCGTACGATTTTACCATTGAATATGTCCGTACCGATAAAAATACGGCCGATGTTCTTTCGCGTTTAATAAAAACGCATAAAGAGGAAACGGTCGCCGGGGAGGAAGAACTGCCCGAGCAGACTTATTTGCATTTTGCAACGGAGGCTTTGCTATTAGATTACAAAGTACTTAAACGGGAAACAGCGAACGATCCTATTTTAAGTCGAGTGTTAAGTTATTTGTCCGATGGCTGCCCATCGGACTTGGAAATTAATGAACTTAAACCATTTTACAATAGACGGGATGAATTGTATTGTGAACTCGGTTGTATTCTTTGGGGCCGTCGGGTCGTAATTCCAGCCGCATGCAGGGAACGGGTTATTAGCGAATTGCACGAAGCGCATATGGGAATAGTAAAAACAAAAGCGTTAGCTAGAAGTTACGTATGGTGGCCGGGGGTCGACGAGGCCGTGGAGGCGCGGTGCCGGGCGTGCGCGGTGTGCGCCAGCGTGGCCGACGCGCCCGCCGGGCACGTGCCGTGCGCGTGGCCGTGACCGGACCGCCCGTGGGCCAGACTTCACATAGATTTTTTGTCAATTGCGGGCTTAACTTATATGATTACCGTAGACGCCTGTTCAAAATGGATAGAAGCCACAAAAATGAAAACCACCACCGCTCAGGCGGTAATAGCAGTACTGCG
Organism: Thaumatotibia leucotreta; assembly: GCA_025490895.1. Taxonomy (NCBI): domain Eukaryota; kingdom Metazoa; phylum Arthropoda; class Insecta; order Lepidoptera; family Tortricidae; genus Thaumatotibia; species Thaumatotibia leucotreta. The sequence goes on along the minus strand of JALPQI010007291.1, from coordinate 51,398 downwards.
CGACATGTGGGCACGATTTGGACTCCCCAAACAGCTGGTGAGTGACAACGGGCCCCCGTATACTAGTTCTCAATTTGAAGAGTTTCTGAGGCGGAACGGGGTAGAACATATTTTTTCTTCCCCTTACCACCCGGCTTCGAATGGAGCCGCCGAAAACGCCGTCAAAATTTGTAAGCGGGCAATGAAAAAGGGTCAAAAACAAAAAATTGATATCGATGTCGCTTTAAACCGGTTTCTATTAACGTATCGAAATACGGAGCATTACACTACGGGGGAGAGCCCGGCAAAGATTTTACAAGGTCGTAATTTGCGTATGAGGTTAGATCAGTTAAAACCGGAACGCGCCTCGCGTGTCGGCGAGCTCCAGGCGCGCGCCTCGGAGCGGGCGCGCGGCGCGCACCGCCAGTTGTGCGAGGGGGATGACGTATGGTACCGCGACTATAGATCCGGTGACAAGTGGCTCGCGGGCCGGGTTTATAAAAAAATCGGAAGTACCGACTACACAATTCAATCTAATGAGGGAACCGGAATACATAGACATATAGATCAGTTAAAGCGTAGGGTGTCCGATGGGACAGTGAATATACGTGTACCGTCAGAAACCGCCAAACGCCGTTCCAGTAGCTCATATATGCTGCCCGAGGAGAGGCTCGGACCGGCAGAGACTAGTGAAGAGGGCTCGATGACGCCGTGCCCGGGGCTGGCGACCACCTCGGCGCCACGCGAGCCGGCGGAGCGAGCGGCTCCGGTCGCGACCGGGGTGTCAGAGACCAGTGATTGTGCTAAAGGTGTAGCGGGAAACGTCGCCGCCGTAGAAACACCAAGGCTCGCTGTACCGGTAGTAAAATCCAAAAGAGTTGTGAAACCTCCTGTTAGATTTGGTTTTGATGAATAGTTGGACATGGATATTACTAGTAGTACAGACTACCTATCTAACTAAAATAATTTCTCGTGTTCCCTATTAATTAATAATGAGATATTTGTAATGTAGGTTATGTAGGTATCCAAAGATAAAGTCGTAGGCGGCTACGCGGCTACGGCTTGGGCCTAATACCTAAATTGTAATGAATAAAATACTCGTATGTAAGTTGTGGCATTATAGCTAAACATTTTATAATGTAATGATAAAAAAATTGTTGTAATACTCTAGCATTATAGGTAGGTAAGCAATTGTTGCCTATGCAAGATACAAGTATAAAGAACAAACGATCATACGGTATGTTATCGTGCAGTAACCGAAGGTTTAATTTTGCGTAACCCTTAGTACCAATTTGTTCACTATACTTGTCTAAGATATATTGCTAGGCACACATTGTATTATCTGGCTATTATGATTATAAGCTTACGATAATTTGTTATATAAATATATGGCTAGTAATAAGGGTGGAGGTGTTGTATATTTAGGGTATCCAAACAATAACCCATATGTGGGATCTTTTGTCTCTGAATACACGGTGCTAAGTTGATACGTCTTTTATTTGCTAGTATTCTTACTCCGTCACCGCACGGATAAAAAATCAAATCATTTATTTCGTATTTTGTCTGGTTTTAAGACATGAAAAGGTTAAAAAAATCATATAAATAATTCCAATATGACCAAGAATCTCTCGACAAACCTCTAAAAGCTGTTGCAACTAGTGAACTATCAAGTGCCAGTTTTAATATCTTAAAATCAACGCTATTTAAATCACTGAAATTGTCCAAATTCAAGCCACTGAAGAAACAAACATAGACAGATTTTTGGTTAATCAAAAGTATTCAAGTAGCACTTCATATGCAGAATGAGCCCAGTTTACTTTTTAACGAAAGCGACATATAAGGTCACTCTTCAATGGTAACTGAAGAGTTAATTGAACCTTCCCAGAATACGCAGAAATGTGGAACTGTAAATGATTTCGTTTAATTATGTTTATAGTTATTATGTCTCATTAAAGTTCAAATTAAATTATCGAATATTACTAGCACTACCAATTAAGAATAGAGTAGGTACTTTTTGCATTTTAATACATTATTTTTAAGGTAGTTCATTCATTGGTTTCATTTGTTCATTTACTAGAATTTTGTGTTCATTCACTGGTGATTTTCCATTTTATCCCCTACAGTTAGCTATAATTTAAAACTGTGCAGCACTAATGCAAAATAAAATTGATTTTAGAAAACTACAATAGTGGTTTACTCTATAAGGACATTCATATTTAAACTTCAATATTGCTCCCAGCCACAAAAAATAAATTAAGTTGAAAATTTCCTTAAGTGTTCATTCACTGGAGCACTTACCCTATCACCGCCGGGCGAGTATCGCCGTGTCTCTTTTTACACGGGAGTGCGTAGGTATCTTTTGTTTGTGTGTTATAGCTCACAGTTCATAGCTTAGTAGCTCGCGGTGGGACCAGTGCCTAATAGTGTTCCAATGATCGGGTTTAGGTTAGGCTGGCAATGCATCGACGAGAAGTTTCCGAAATTGAAAATATTATCATGGTTCTTTACCTACTCATTTATTGCCAATAACAGGCGTGGATCTAGGGCTTCGTTCAGGGGGGCAGTGACCTATGATCTACCTATATCATCATCATCATCAGCCTATGATAGTCTACTGCTGGACGTAGGCCTCTCCTATTAACTATGCCTATAAACGCATTAGGAGGCTGGGCAAGCGTCCACTATGATGACGCTGCTGTCCATCATCAATATTTTATCAAATAATGGTCAGTGACAATCCCTTAGTCGACTCTTACGACACTCGCAGGAGGAGTTTGGGGTGGTGACAAATGTATTCTTACTGCCGTCACCACACGGCTAAACACTGCCCCATAGTTGCAGAAAAAGTAACAAAAAATTTCATTGGTTGAGTGCAGGGACCGAAAATACCGGAATTTTACAAAAACCAAAGAACGGTTTTTTACATGGAGAAAAAAACGGTTCCGGTCCCTGGTTGAGTGTGCCACTGCCCTAAGGCACTGGTCTCACCGCGAGCTATTAAGCTATGAACTATCGGCTATAAACACGAACATAGTTCATAGCTTAGTAGCTCACGGTGAGACCAGTGCCTAAACTCGCTAAACAAATATTGAATGGTACGGCGTGTCACGTGTCATGGCAAACATCGTTGTAAATGATTGTTACACAAACACAATCTAGCTAATTAGTGTTTCTATTCAAAAGTTGATGTATTGTCGTTGTCGTTTTTTGAATACTCCCGGCGGGTCTCCTATAGTAACTTGAAAAATAAACTTTTAATTATGTTACCATATTTCTTTTTCATAAAGTATGCTCTTGTGTGTGTACAGTCAAGAGCAAAAGTAAGTGATCACCTTATGCCTTATCACAATGAAATAAGGTCTATAGTCGAACAAGAATGATCACGTAGTAGATTTTTTTTTCTCTCTCTTGATAATGTCAGACGATTCGAAAGTGCTTATTAATAAGCTTACTTGAATAAAGAATAGTTTGACTTGACTTGACTTACTTTTGCTCTTGACTGTACAATAGTGTTAAATAAAATTTTATAGTCACACCCGTAATTTCTTTACTTTATTTATTTACTTAGGGATGATGCCGATAGCAAATCTTGAAATAAATGTCTTCGTCAGAATTTGAACTCAGAACCTGCTGATTCTTAGGCAGCATCACCTACTAACTACCATAGAGGCTGCGTATGGTGTACTCAAAAGTAAATTATTGATAAAGTTAAAACATATTTCTCATGTCTATGGTTTATTGACCGAAACGAATAGTCCACGGGGGGCCTACTACACGTATCGGTCGTAGCACTCGTAAGGCCTAATCCGGTAGTTTGGTCAATCGGGGCTTGAGACCAAACTACACACTTCATTGTTCGTAGCGCTAGTAGGGCTATTCCGGTTGTCGGGGGCGTCTGGACAATCGGGCTTGAGATCAAACTACACACTTCACTATTTGTAGCAATCGAGGGGACAGACCCGTAAGGGGCGTGGGGGCAATATGGGGCTTCTGACCAAACTACACTCTTCACTGTTCGTAGCTGTCCTGAACACAAATCTAATAGTCGGTGGCGTGGGGTCAATGGGTAGCTTAAGGCCCCACTGTACACTCCATTGATCGTAGCACTCGTAGGGACAGATGCGATGGCCGATGAGGGGCATAACCCGACTACTCGCTTCACTGTACACTTCAGTGGTCGGCTGCATGGGGCTAAAGGTGGCCAAAACCAACAGTCGTGAGTGTGCGACGTATGGTGTACACAAACAAAATGTATAAGTACAAAAAGATTTTTCATACCTATTTCAGACGTCTTTTGTTTATTGACCGAAATTATAGTCTACGTAGAGATCTCACTACACACTTCACTGGTCGTAGCACTCGTGGGGACAGATCCAGTAGTCGGGGGCGTGGGGCTAAAGAGGGGACTGGGGACAAATCCGGTACCTATTCAGGAGTGTGCGCCTTTAGTACCGTTTGGTAGCCAAAGCTTCGTAACCAGCTTCGAAATGGGAATTAAATTCCAATAGGTAACTGGCTTTGAATCGGGACTTATCATTTACCGCTTTTGTAACCAGGTTTGTACCAAATCCAGCTACAAGATGGGAAAGTTAGTCCTATTTCATTGCAAGCTACCAGGTGGGAAACCATATTTCCCATTTGGCAGCCAGCTACCAAATCTGGCTACCAAACGGTACTAAAGGAGTGTGCGGCTACGGGGTTTGGTGCATACAAAAGTAAATTAAGTTTGTCGATAGATTTTCATACATATTTCAGGCGTCTTTTGTTTATTGACCGAAATTATAGTCTACGTAGGGCTCGAGATTTCACTACACACTTCACTGGTCGTAGCACTCGTAGTGACAGATCCGGTAGTCGGCAGTGTGGGGCGAAAGAGGGGACTGGGGACAAATCCGGTACCTAGACAGGAGTGTGCGGCTACGGGGTTTGGTATACATATACAATAGTAAATTAAGTTTGTCGATAGATTTTCATACACATTTCAGACGTCTTTTGTTTATTGACCGACATTATAGTCTACGGAGAGCTCTCACTACACTCTTCACTGGTCGTAGCAGTCGTGGGGACAGATCCGGTAGTCGGGGGGCGTGAGGGGCGTGTGGCCCGTGGGGGCCATGGGGGCCCCATTGCGGGTAAACGCCGTACAGTTGCGTCAAAACGTCGTATGTCCCTGTAACACAAAAGCTTTATAGCGAGGAATTACAAAGGGAAAAGGAGGTTTAAGGGAGCTCATCCAGGAGTCTAGCGATAGAAGGCAGACAAACTATACAGACAGACCAGGAAAAAACTTCTTAGTAGGTAGTGGTATTATACTCGTACCTACTTAGTAAGTAGTTGTAAGAAAGTAAATAAGTTAGCAATTTATTGTACATGCAATACATAGAAATTACAATTGTTACAAAATAAAAGCAATGTACAGTCGATGTCAAAGATATCATTACGGTTTATCTGCCAAAAATATATTTACACGACCTTAATGTCAAGGCAATAAAGTCGTGTAAATATATTTTTGGCACCTAAACCATATCTTTGACGTCGACTGTACAAATACGAACTACGAGGAAAAGCATATTAAGAGAGACAAACCAGAATTATGCAAAAATGGTAACATTGAGTTGTAAATTGAGTCGATAAAAGAATCCCTTGAGTAGGCAAGTGTCATTCATCATCAGCCTATGATAGTCCACTGCTGGACGTAGGCCTCTCCTATTAACTATGCGTATAGACGCATTAGGAGGTAAATGCCCATAATCGCTGCTGGGCAAGCGGATTGGCGATCGCAGTAATGGGTCCACTATGATGACGCTGCTGCCCATCATCAATCTTTTATCAAATAATGGTCAGTGATACTTCAATCCCTTAGTCGACGCTTACAATACAGGAGTTGGGGTGATGACAAATGTATTCTTACTGCCGTCACCACACGGCCCGTAGGTAAGTGTAATAGGGGGCCACTACACGGAAGATCCCAATGGGTCTAAGTGTATCCGTAAGGGTCCCAATAAGACGTACCTGGCGGTGCGGGGGGCGGAGACCTCGGCCTCGGAGCCGCCATGCTGAACAGGGCTTCAGGGTCACACACAAACTTGTACACGTAGCGCTCGCCTGCAGACAATATACACACTTTGCTACACTTAGTCACGTAAAAATAAACCATTACCTTAATACCTGCTACTGTACCCTATAATTTTTCCTTCTTATCATTTTGACATAAAATGTTATAACTATTAGAATTATGTTAGCTTATAGATAATTCCACATGTACTGTCTTGGCGTAAGCTGTTTTTTACATCATTATCATGATCATATCAGCCGAAAGACGTCCACTGCTGCTCCTCCAAAGATTGCCACAGTGACCGGTCCTGCGCCACCCGCATCCAGCGGACTCCTGCGACCTTCACCAGGTCATCGGTCCACCTTGTGGGGGGCCTACCCACGCTACGCCTTCCGGTACGTGGCCGCCACTCAAGAAGTGGCAGTGGGCGGGGCACATTGCGCGTAGAACCGATGGCCGTTGGGGCGGGAAGGTTCTTGAGTTTTTTACATGGTTGTTGATAATGAAGAATAAAGTGGTAAATGGCGGTTTAAAAAAAAATCCCGAAAACCTAATTCTTCCACTGGACGCGCGTAGGATCTTTGAATCAGAACCAGCTGATTCGATCTAGATAATAAAAAATAAAATCCCAAATAATACTACATTGTGCATCAAGGGAGGTAAGTACGGAATTACTAACGCGAGTGTTAGAAGAGACTTTTATGACTCGAGTCAGTGTATTCTGTTTACAGTGCTTACCGACCGTGATGCATGCATACAATGTTTTTCATCACACTTGCCGACAAAAAAATAACTTTTAAGACATAATTTTATTAAGTGACGTGCTGACATTTCTATTACTCCCTAGGGAATTTCACTTTTCTATTATTCCCGCTACGCACGCAAGCAATGGCGCTTAGACAGCAAGTGTGGTGAAAAATCCATTAGCGGTTGGCAACTTGGATAAGCACCCAGCTCTTAAATGAACTGACAGACTGACCTGCGACTTTCTGCATGATGCCCTTCTCGTAGTAGTACCGCAGCGATCGCGACAGCTTGTCGTAGTTCATGGCGGGACGGTTTTTCTGAGCGCCCCAGCGGCGCGCCACCTGACACATAATATTCATATTTACGAGTATATCCTTATATTCTTTATTTATACTCCAATTCTGATATTTATGGTAAAACATTTTATAATAATTACTTTACTTGTTGTATGGGTGAATGTGTCATTGCCAGTAGGTAAACTGAGTGGTCGAAAGGAAACAATTTGTCTAAATCCGTTTTTTAATTGCCACGGACAATTTGTACAATTTATCACATAGGGTTGTAGACCGAGGAACCTAACGTATGCGGAATGAAATCTGGACAAAGTTAAATGTTATATTAAATAAATAACAACATTATTATTTTTTTAAACACTCACGTCTCTTAATATCGATTTTAACAAGGATTCATGCAAGATAAAAACTAGGGCTTGCAATCCCGGAATTGTTTGTATGAGCAATATCGGAATTCCGATATTGTCCATACAAAAAATTCCATAATTGCAAGCCGTAATAAAAAGTACTGGAAACCGAAGCGTATATGTAACTTCAGTTTTATGGTACTTTATCCATTGATGTCGAAAAACCTGATGTTTGCATTTTTCTTGCCTCTAATTTTATCTTTTGTACGAAAACTTTTTAAACAGACGTCCTTTGCTCATCATATTTCATATTCTAGTCCATTGGGCTATTGGTACCGTAAACTGGGGTTACTTTGATTTGCGGGTCAACTTTGATAACAACTTCCATCGACTACAAAATTGTATGTTTTAACGAATCAAAAGATTTATTACTATTTATTTTTTCATTATTGGCAATATCAATTAATGCTTCACTACAATCACTACATAGTTCCCAAATACAAGCGCTAAACTATCATATCGTCTAGAAAAAAAATATTATTTTTAAGTACGGTTATCGTACTGATTTTTATGGCTAAAAAACTTTGACTGTACACGAGTCTGAAATAAGTATATGAAAATTATAAATGATTCAGGTTAATGAGTGTTTATTCGTGAGTAAAAAAAAATGTTTCATTATTATACATATAATTGTCCACGCAACCGGGGAATCTATGAGTTGGGGTGTAATTGATCACCTATACGTGGTGAAATTTATCAAAAAAATAAAATCAAAATATATCCGTAGTTTTTGATTTTTATGTACCTATCTTACTTCATAAGGGATACTTTTTCAGGCTAATCGATTGTGCGTAACAGCAACCACACTGAGAAAACAATTTTTTTTTGTACATGATTGCTAATCATAAGTAGATTATTAGAAAAGGCTTATTATATCTACGATTAAAAGGCCTTGAAAGATACAATACTTTTTTATCGGCAAAAGTTACGTACCTGTATCAATTTAAATAAAAAAAAAAAATAAACCGAAAAAAAAAAAATTGTATCATTTAGTATAGGATCAAAGTAACCCCACATATCGAAAAAAGAAATAAATAAAAAAGTACTACACCGATTCTTATTTTTTTATTTTTTACGGGCTTTTTAGGTGGGCTACTTTCGGTTTGCATTAAAAAAAGAAGGGGTATCGAAGTACCCCATTCTCAATATAACTTCAATCACGTTGTTTTTATTTTATATTTAATTAAATAATTGTACCACATTTTTTTATTTAACAGGTTGATTCTTCAGAAAAAATCGATAATTATATTTGAATTTCAATATTTTACGTCCATTAAGTTCGTCAAAAAATGCAACCAAAGTTCAAAATTGATCAAAGTAACGCCGGTTTACAGTACCCCAAAAATAATATTAACTATGCTAAAATTTTTTAGTTAAAATTACCTATAGCACGTTCAGCGTGACATCCGTTACTGAAAAACCAGTGTTTTTTACACTTTTTGACCAAATGACGAAGCCACATTTTCATAGTTATTTATTTTTATTTTCGGTGTTGGTAGACTTGCGCTTTGTTAAAGTTTCGTGATGCCCATGCTTTAAGGATATTGTGTATCAATTTTTTTGTTGTATTTGGAAGTCCTTCTGGACTCTCTGTTCGATTTTGTGATGCGATCTAACGTAATTTCCTTTATTCGAGCTCCCTCAGAAAAGTGTCTGTAGCTAAAATGTTACATTACACTAGGGATTCTGATATTATTTTTTGGAAAGAAAAAGAATGCGTAATTAATATAAAGAAGTGTTTGAAATCTTGCCTACTTCTAAAAATTCCGAATTATCGTCGATTTTGGCCATAGCAAATGTGTCCTGTGGAAAATACATGCAGTTTTGCGACATTGGTCTACTTGATTGGCCATAATTTCTAAAGAAAGGTGCCAAAACACACAACACTTCCCGAAGGATGAACAATATTGCTTTGCTCTTCCGCGATACAGAATGTGTAGCTAATTAGTGTAACCCGCTATAATTACTTGCGTATTTTTTGCATGCAATATTGTTCATCCTTGAATATGGACTTCCGCAAGTAACGCCTGATTCAATTAATTACTTAAAAACACTTCCCGAATTAATTAACAAATATGTACACAAATCAATTTAGCATTGAGATACAATTTCTATTTAACTGTTTATTTTTTTTACTTGTTTAAAATCTGTCCAAATTTCATTCCGCATACGTTAGTTGTGACGTTACATGTTTTATCAAAATTGCACCACCGGGTCGCGTTTTATAAAGTTACAATTTACAATTTCGCTGTTTGCCTCTCTAACGCACGCACATATTGGCTAGAAAGAGAGGCAAACAGCGAAATTGTAAATTGTAACTTTATAAAACGCGACCCAGAAACTGCCACAGCTGTCGTTGCCTGGCGTCCTTCCTATAGGCAGGGTCTTGTAGGTAGATTAGCTCTACAATCTCATGAATCTTGAACTGCAGATCTTGCCCCGTCCAGGACACTTGCAAGCTGCCGTTGTCTGGTGTCCACCCTATAGGCTCGGAGCTCCCCAGCTGCCGTTGCCTGATGTACCTCCTATGGGCAAGTCTTGTATCTAGCACTCCAGGAGACAGCTGGAGCGGCCGTTGCCTGGCGTCCATCCTATGGGAATATCTACCTCCTCAGGCTCGTGCAGCTTGAACTCCAGCCCCCGGCCCGTCCAGGACACGCAGCGGGCGCCCTCCGCCAGCAACGCCACCAGGAACTGCCACAGCTGCAGCGCGCCGCGCCGCCCGTTGCCTGATGTACTTCCTATGGACAATTATAAATAAATTTAAAAGGACCCAGGCGCAGATCCAGGACCCCTCCTGACCCCCTCCTTCGGGGGCAATGGCACTTATCCCCCCTGACTCTGGACTTAGGTATGCTAGGTGCTGTTTTAAGTAGAAAATACTATCATATCAATGCGGCATGTTCAAATTTACTATTGTCAACTCTTCACTCATTTTTTTTAAAATTATATTAGCCTGGTTTAGTGTCCCACTGCTGGGCAAAGGCCTCCCCTCTTTCCCTCCATTCGGCCCGGTCGTCACATTTCTCCCGCCAATTTGGATAGAACGCGTCCAGGTCGTCCCGCCATCTCTTTCTCTATCTGCCAATGCCCCGGCCAGCACTACCGAAGGTTTCCCGTGGGTCCCAGTCTGAAACCATTTTGGCCCACCTTGCTGGGTGCATACGGCAAACATGCCCGGCCCAGTCCCACTTAAGCTTAGCGGTCTTGACACCTACATCTACAATTCCAGTTCTGGAGGCATACACTTTTTAAAATTCTCGTTTATTTCTGCTGACAAACTGGTTAGCCAGACTATAAATACCTATACACTTAATTTTATAGATTCCTTTTACAGATGAGTGGCTAATAATTAGGCTAAAGAGTGGATGTACCTAGGTACGTCTTCCACGAGACATACCATAGCATGAGTGGCTACTAATTAGGCTACAGAGTATACAGGGTGTAATCGATAAGTGTTTACAGGCCATAATTCCGTAAATATGAGAGATATCAGAAAACTTTTAACTAATATCGAAAGTACGTTACCCAACGAGTAAAATTACATTAATAACTTTTTTGAAATAAAATCAGAAATATCCCAAATATTTACTTCAAACCCTTCCATTAATTTAGTAGGTAACCGTTCATTCAAAGATAACAAACTTTTCATTTAAGAATAAATGTTAGATTTATTATTTCATAAACGGTAGTATTATTATTTTATTACAATGTATTCGTACAAACAACTAATCTCTAATAGTTTTATCTCGAAGTCGTCATACTAAATGTATGCTGGGAGCGTTTTAACTTAGTATTGTTAATATTACTTCAAATATTTAGAAAAAGTTATTGGTATAATTTTACTTGTTGGGTAACGTACTTTCGATATCACTTAAAAGTTTTCTGATATCTCTTATATTTACGGAATCATGGCCTGTAAACACTTATCGATTACACCCTGTATATTATCTTCCATGAGACATACCGGCATGAGTGGTGGAGACGAGTTGCTGCGGCGACGCCGCCTCGGCGCGCGCGCACGCCCCGCCCGCGCCTGCGCGGAGAACAAAGGTAAATTATAAATGTTACGTATCATGTGGACTTGGCCGTGTGGTAACGGCAGTAAGAATACATTTGTCACTACCCCAACTGGGTCAAACTCAAATTCATGTTATGAGTCTTTCCGGTGGACATTTTAAAAGTTAAGGGCTATGAGAGCTAATTTTCTTATTAAACCCTTATTGTCATTTAAAGGCACTTCTTTCCTATTGAATTGTATGATAAAAATCACGACTACACTCCTACCAGTTGCTTGCTATTGGCCACAGGAAAGAGGGGCTCTACAGTTCAGCTGAACACGCACTTTTGCTTTCCTGTGGTCGATAGTTTAACAGCCTGTGGACAGGTAGTAATGATTTTTATCATACAACGCAATAAAAAAGGAGTTACGTCTTAATGAAGATAAGGCTTTTATAAGAAAATCAAGCTTTATAGGCCTTAACTTTTAGATTGTCCACCGGAAAGACTCCGAACATGGGTTTGCGTTTGATTCGACTCCTCCTGCGGGTGTCGTAAAAGTCGAGTAAGGGATTGAAGTATCACTGATCATTGTTTGATAAAAGATTGATGATGGGCAACAGCGTTATCATAGTGAACACATTACTGCGATCGCCAATCCGCTTGCCCAGCGTGGCGATTATGGGCATTTACTTATCTATTATACTATTGCGAAATTATTCAAGAAGGGACATTTTGGGAAACTATTTTTCGTGAAATGGAGTGACCTGCGGTGGCCCTACCGCGAACTTCGAAAATTTCGAGGATTTGTCTCTCTTACTCTAATGACGCCATCGTTGGAGGGCATTTCTCAGAGCTTAAACGGACATCTCATTCATCTGGTCCCATTTTTTTGGTAGTAGCTGCATCTTTTGGTACCATTTTCGGTCGTCAGATACAGCACCCGTTTGTCAATAACACAACCAAAACCAACCTCAAATCATTCAGCCACTTAAAAAAAATGTGACCAGATGAATGAGATGTCCGTTAACGCTCTAAGAAATGCCCTGGAGTGGCAGAGAAAAATCCTCGTTTACGAAGGCTATTGTCAGATTTAGGTTATCGTCTTTTCGCTGGACATACCTAAAATTAAGGAATTCCTATACTAATTTTGAGATAAAACAATTCACGGTACAACTAGGTTCCCCGATCTATAGCCCAATCAAATCGTAACACAGATTTATAGAAGCTGGTAACTTTTGACCACCGCGTGTACAGCTTTTGTTTTTCACTGACAATGACCCACGAATTTATTCGCGGCAGTAGGCTTCGTACTTACGCAAGGAATTTTTAGGTCCGGAACCGGTTTTGCTCATGTCAGCTGAGGTTACCAAAGGAATCATAAGTAAACTGAAAGAAATGGGAGCGAAAAAAGAGTGGAAGGCTAAAATGATGCTAAGTGGCAGAGACTAAAAGAGAAACAGATACCTTACAGTGCTGGAGAAAACCAACTTGAGGATGTTGACCGGAATTACCACGGGACACAACACCCTCAACAGGCATCTTGAGGTGATGGGAATAAGCAACGAAGCAGCCTGTCCACATTGCGGAAGAGACAAAACTAGCCAGCATGTCCTTGCTGAATGCGTCATGTACGCAGCAGCGAGATATGACGTGTTTGGCAGGGATAAGCTGGAGGAGAAGGAACTCAGGGAGACGTCCTGCGGTTCTGACAAGACAATTGGAAGGCCAGAGGGAAGTATTGGGGGAACGCTACCGGAACATTAACCTGCAGCTCCAGCTAAGGAAAGTCCGGTCGAGCGTCCCTCCGTAACATAGGCCTCGTACGTACCCATTTTGTCCCAGTGCGCGTGCGCATTCTGCGAGGACTGGGAGGAGGAGACGGCGTTCTCGTCGCTCGCGCGCGCCGCCGGCTCCACGCACTTGTAGCCTCTGTGGGTCAGAGATCATGTCAATAGTTAGGTAATCCCACAATGTCATAACAGATGTGCTTAACATAGAAAAAATCAACTACGAAAGACTCTGGTTGTCACGGGATTCGAACCCGATTCCTCTGGATTGACGGTCCAACGTGCTTCCAATTACACCAGACGACCTTCCGTCGATCACAGCGAATTTAGTCAATGGTATTGTGAAACTAATCACTAGCGATATTTGTACTTAATGTTTCGAAGGTACTACAACCTTAAGCCACTCAAAGACGTGTGTCTACCACAATCGTCCGCCAACTCGACAACTCTCCGTTGCGTTGAATTTGCTATAGAGGGCGCTGTAATCAATTCATGATTAGAAAACATCAATTTGTTAGATAATTAAACAAATTGATGTTGGTATTACTTTTTTACAATGCGGATAATCCCACAATGTCGTAACAGATGTGCTTACCATAGAAAAAATCAACTACGAAAGACTGGTTGTCACGGGATTCGAACCCGCTTCCTCTGGATTGCCGTTAATAGTTAGGTATTTATGTACGGCTTCATAAATTAATCTAGATCTTAGGTAATAGGTTTAGGCATCAGCCGCCAAAGCTGAGGACGTGGCTCCGAATCTTATCCAGCGTTAGTAAACTCGGTCATTTTTCTTTGGCATATGACATCTAGTGTTTAAAGTCATGTACCTACTTACTAAAGAAAGAAGACTGCCTTTAAAAAAACGAACAAATGTATAACTTAATACGGTTAAAAAGTAGTAAGTAATTATATCAATTTTCAGTAGAATCTAAAAAAAATTGTAAACGAACATGGCTGACTTTCCATAGCATTTGACGTCTTTGAAACATATCGTGAAACACGTTCGCAGATTTATTTTTACGTTAATTAAGGTGAGAGGGGCGAAGTGCACCATACTTTTTTCATAGATGACTTCTCTGCAAAATATGTTTCGTTCTAGTTCACTAATATATTCATGTTCAACAATTTCAGAACCTGGGATATGTTAAATCTATGACCAACATCGTGTAGTTGAAATCTAACGGTAAAATAATTATATTTTAGCATGAAATTAAAAATACATCCACTAGGCTTTGCGCTACGACGGATAAGTGCGCCTGGTAGAGTTAAAATGTATTATTGAAGGATTACGATAAAAACAATCACATAGTATAATAGATCATATACAAAAACACGTGTAACCTGTTTTTTGTTGCCGTTGTCCTATTCTAAATGTGCTTAATAGGTATGAAAAGGAATTTCGGATAAGTGCGCCATAGATTTGTAAATCAGGGTTTGTGAACATTTTTTCTGCTCAGTCTTATGAAACTCGCTGTCATAATTTTTATGGGTCTTTAAGCAAAATTTTCTCTTAGTCTAATGATGGCAAAGCACTATTGGAGTTCTGAGAAAGGGAATATTATTTCGGTACCGCAACCGTCTTCTGTAGCGGCACGGACTCTGGTGTAGGAATAAAAGGTTCAGTACCTCTGGATTGCGGCTAAGTGCGCCATATGAACAAGCGGTTGTGCTCCTGAGTTGTGTCCTGTGTTAACGCGTCTCTTCGCTCTTTCCAGTATCAAACGGGAAGTTCCATCTTCGTGGAAGACGGCCCTTGTGCACCCTGTTCCAAAAAAGGGTGACAGATCGGATCCATCGAATTATAGGCCTATCGCTATCACCTCCCTTCTCTCTAAGGTCAGGGAGCGTATAGTTAACGCTAAGCTCCTTGGTTACCTAGAAGAACACGATCTTATAAGCGACCGCCAGTATGGCTTTCGCCACGGTCGCTCTACCGGTGATCTTCTAGTGTACCTCACTCAACGCTGGGCATCAGCCATTGAGAGTCAAGGCGAGGCTTTGGCAGTCAGCCTAGATATAGCGAAGGCGTTCGATCGGGTCTGGCATAGGGGCCTTTTGTCGAAGTTGCCATCTTATGGACTGCCCGAGGGATTATGCAGATGGATTGCTAGCTTTTTGTCCGGCACACGCATTCGTGCCGTAGTAGACGGTAGCTGCTCTGATAGCATGGACATAAACGCTGGCGTCCCGCAAGGCTCTGTGCTATCCCCAACGCTGTTCCTTCTGCATATCAATGACATGTTGTCTATCGGCGACCTCCATTGCTATGCGGATGACAGTACTGGGGATACTTTTTACACAGGCCGTGCTAATATCCCTCGCTCTGTGGTACTGGAAAGTCACGGAAAACTTGTGTCTGACATCGAGAACACTTTATCTAGAGTCTCGTTATGGGGTCGGGATAACCTAGTCAGGTTCAACCCCACAAAGACACAAGTTTGCGCGTTTACCGCTAAAAAAAACCCCATTTACTGTGGCTCCAAAGTTCCAAGACACAGCTCTTACCATGTCAGGGAGTATTGGGATCCTCGGAGTCGACATTTCCAACGACGTCCAATTCCGATGTCACCTAGAGGGAAAAGCTAAACTGGCATCCAAAAAGCTCGGTGTGCTCAATAAAGCGAGGGGATACTTTACTCCGGGGCAAAGACTTCTGTTATATAAGTCGCAAGTCAGACCCCATATGGAGTATTGCTGTCACCTCTGGGCAGGAGCACCTGTATAGCAGCTTGCACCCTTAGACTCGCTTTAGAGACGAGCTGTCCGAATAGTCGACGATCCCAGACTCACAGGCGGTATTGAACCCTTAAGTCTAAGGAGAGACTTCGCCTCCTTGTGTGTTCTATCGTCTGTACAATGGGTTGTGCGTTGAAAAACTGTTCGACATGATGCCAACGTCCACTTTTCATCATCGCACCGCTCGTCACCGACTGGGCGCTCATCCTCACACCTTGCAACCTAAATGGTCGCGCACCGTGCGGTTTCAGAGGAACTTCCTCCCGCGGACGATCCGTCTGTGGAATGAGCTCCCTGCCGAGGTTTTCCCGTTGGACTACAGTATGGGGTTCTTTAAAAGAGGAGTGTATGTGTAAGTGTATGTGTATGTGTTCTTATTGGGTCGGCAACGCGCATGTGACACCCCGGGTTTGCAGGCGCCCATAGGCTACGGTGACTGCTTTCCATCAGGCGGGCCGTATGCTTGTTTGCCACCGACGTGGTATAAAAAAAAAAAATATGGCGCACTTAGCCAACTCGACAAAATTGAGGTCATAAAATGTGTTTGCCAAAATCTCACGATTTTCAATAGTTATGACTAAATAAGAAACGAAACCTTACAGTAGAATACTTAACTCTGAGTAGAACCTACTCAAAGAGGCCACCCCGCAATGCTACAAATATTACAAAATAAATAATAATAATGCAATAAATATTACAAAGTACACATACAAAAGTAATCGGAAGGAATATTATATTACTTTTTGCCCAACTCTGGTTCTACTCAATATAGGAGTTTTTATATATTCTTAGTTTTACATAATTTTAGATTTTGTTTTTATGTTTTAATAGATAACTATTATTTTATGGTTTAACATTAATCATGTTATATAAGTTTTTATTAATAAAAAAATATTAAAATATTCGTGACACACATTAAAAAGCACAAAGCAGATATGACAGTATACAAAAGCAAAGGTGCCACGAAATGGTCTCCTCTCAGCATGAGGGCACCGTTCCAGGTTTTAGTGAATGTTTCCGGTTTCGCGTTAAGGTGCGTTTAAACCAAAAGAGCATTCGCTGTTCTAGCGCCCGTTCTACGAAATCAACCAATCACGTTTTGTGTACCGATCGAATTTCGTAGAGTGGGAGGTTAGAACAGCGAATGCTCTTTTAGTTTGAACGCACCTTTACCTATAGGTACGTACTTACTCGAGACGCTCATGGTCCGGCAGCGTGGGTACTAGCGTCGTACCCGGGTGGTAGCTAAACCGCTCATCTGCTTCGCCTTTACATCTGTGGACAAGACAGAGATTTTATTTTAACCGGATAAGTCGTTCTCCTTCCACGTCGTGTAACCACGTACTTGGGTTCGTTCGAGGTTATTATTATTATTATATACCTATTCGGAGAGAAACCTTACTTCTCTATAAATTATTACTTATAAACATACCCCGTTATCAATGTTGCAGATTCATTGAAACTGAGTCATAGGGTTGTCACAAAAGGTTAAATTTTTTGAGGTGATATTTTCATTAGCATTTTTCTTAATTGTGACGTTTGGCTATTGCATGGGCAGCTGATTTCCCTATTTGTCCATTCATTTTCACATTCTATTGTATATTTTCTAAACAATTTAACGACTTCATCCCAATAATCGTCATAATTGTATATGTCGAAGACATCTTACTTTAAAATTTATGGTGCACTGACACAAATGTATCTTATTTTTATCTGTAACAGAAAAACCCGAACATTTTATTTAAAATAAACTATTATCAAAAATGCTTAAATAAGTACTTATACTTATACTTAGTATGTGGGTAGGTACTTATGTAGGTACATTTTTTAAACTTATTTATACACTGTTATTTGTACAAGTTACATAATTCACGAACCATTTCCGCGTCGCATTCGGGTTACTTCTAATTTCGCCATCAGCTCCAGCTTAAACCGGGAAAATTCTGCGTGATCAATGAGGAAATTCATGATCACTATCAGTACATAGTATAAAGTCACTTTTTCTGTCCCTCATCAAAATCCGTTGCGTAGTTTGAAAGATTTAAGCGTAAATCTTTCAAACTACGCAACGGATTTTGATGAGATTTTTTTAATAGGTAGAGTAATTCAAGAAGAAGGTTTATATGTAGGTATAGTACCCGTGCGAAGCCGGGGCGGGTCGCTAGTTTTAACTATATATTAAGAGAACGAATTACATTATGTCATAAATCAATTTTGACAAATAAATGACGCTATCACATATTATAGACTAAAATTTTTTATTACGGGGTGAAAAGAGGTTTTATTTTGTTAACAACTTCAAATACCATGTCATATTATATAGGTACGTAGGTAAACTAAAATTAACATGTAAAGTGCCAACTCTAGCGTTTTCAATGAATCTGCAACACTGATAACGGGGTATGCTTATAAATGTTGTGACTTTTAGAGACTTTACATCTCTTGTTATTATTATTATATTTCAATTTGTTTAAAATCAATTTTATGTTTTTTTTTTAATGCATGTTAGTTGTAAGATGTACCATCATTGTTTGAAAAAAGTCAGCGGTGTAGGGTTTGAACCGGAAGTAGTTTTCATATCTAGACGATTCAAAAGAGTTTGTTGCTATTCCAATTTGAATAAAGAATTATTTGACTTTGACTTTGAGCCCCACGTTGGGCGCCACTGTAGTACGGGGGGGGGGGTTACTCGGTACAGATGGAAACAACACGGCCAGTTGAATAACGGTGTATTGTGGCACACTTTACAATCTTACTTCCAACTTCTTACTTCAACTAAAGAGCTACTCTAGCACCAGTAGGCGTTTCGAATGAGACACCGCACTGCTACCACAGTAGTTCGCGCAAGATGAGCTTTGGAAGGTGATCTTGAAGAATACTTGAAGACATCCAACCAAGCGCTTATCTGCCCCTAACAATAGACAGCGAATGATAATTTGCATCTCGGTACTGGTGTTTCTGTCGACATATCGTTGGCGCGATCTAATTCGGAGGTGGCGCTATCTCTTGGCAACTTAGTGTACGATAGTTGTTAATAACATGCGTAAGAATACTGCGGTTAACATAAAAAACAACGGAGCACTCAATGAGGGTTTTCGATACTTTTTCTGCCACTATGGGGTAGAGTGGGGCGTTTTTTAGCATTTTTGGACGACATAAACGCAATAGGGCTCAAAAGTTTCGTACTTTTTTGTAAATTCTAGTGTTAATACTATAAAAAATATTGCAATATACTTTTAGCCCTCTACCGGCCGTTGAAGGAAATTTTATTTAATTTTAGTATTAATTATAGAAAAAATATCTTACGTTATTATCCTACAAATATAGTCATATTAGCTGAAAATAAAGCTAATCTTATCGATTTATTACACTAGATATTATTTTACCATGAATATTACCATAATAATATCGATTTCTAGAAAGTGCCTTATGCCCTTTTGAATTACTCTATTATTTTAGTGGTGAGATGGCAGCACTGTGGCGTATGATCCGACATATTGTTAAAACAAATACGCAAATTTAATATTACTTAAATTTTTTGGTTTACTTATCCTTTAGGAATATTGTTTTCTAAAATAAATATAAAAATCAGTCCCAAGTCAATTCCCATGAAAAAGTATTTTTTTTTGTAGGTACCGCCTAATATTGGTGGCATCCTTTTTGCCGAAGTTTCTAAACATCTCAATGTTATACTTCGTCATTTGTAAGGTACCGTGCCTCCTTCAAATGACAAAGCACATTGTAACGAATAGAAACTTTGACAAAAATGATGCCGCCAAAATTAAGCGGTTGAAACGCTCAAGTTATTCACTCACCACTGATTTTGCGCCCCTAGCCTACTACCGTGAAAATCGAAATTCGGACATTTCGAGGATTTTTCTCTGTCACTGAAACGAAGGCGTCATTAGAGTGAAAGAGACAAATCCTCGAAATTTACGATTTTAGTTTTTCGCGGTAGGGCCGCTGTTTTAGAGCTCACGGCGATCGTTTTCTAGTCGTAACGTAACCCATTACAAAATCAATTGCAAATAATTTGTCAACCTCCGTAGCCTAGTTTGTAGTGACCCTGCTTACGAATCTGGAGGTTCCGGGTTCGAATCCTGGCGAGGGCATTATTTCTGTATTTATTTATCACAAATATTTGTTCCTTGGTCATGGCTGTCTATGTATTTAAGTATTTATATGTATGAATCTATCTATTATATACATCGTCGCCTGGGGCCTAGTTCTCGAAAGCTTGTAATTTGTAATACAAGCGGAAGTTCTTATTTAATTAATAGTGTTAAAAAGAGACTTCCGCTTGTATTACAAGTTACAAGCTCTCGAGAAACGGGCCCCTAGTACCCACATCACAAGCCTTAATGAGGGTTTTCTCGAAAACGTATGCCACTAGTTGGCGCCACGTAGCCGTAAGGTCCCGCTAAGAAACACAATTATCTAGCTCCAAAGAAAACGAACTAGAAGGTATGTTTATTTTTTTATATAATTTAATTAAGTCATGCAAAGCATTTAAACACGAAACTATAGGCGCTCTTAGAATTAAGACAAGTTTCTGGGGGTAAGTAATATAACGTATACGAAGTTATGCTATATAAATCATAACGTATAAATTCAGTTTGTATAAATGTATAATGCCTAACGTGTAATAAATATAACGTATAAAAGGTATAATTATATTAATTATTAAATGAATAATTGTAAAATGTATAATGAACGTAACATATAATATCGTTTACGATAACGATTAATTGGTATAACATTGAAATAATCTAATATACAAAACAACTATCTTACACAAAATATAAGCCCCTACAATTTTTTTTATAATTAAACTATAGTATTATCATTATATTTCATTTGAATTGATTTACTATTTATCCGTTTATTAAGCCGTATCCGTATAGGAAGCGATTTAGACCGGTTCCTAAGGGATAAAAGGTACCTAACGAACCTATCCAGGTTAGAGTAGGGGATGTACAATTTTATTTTTTAATGCGGGGGGCTCCGCCCCCCGAGCCCCCCTTTTTTGGTATCGCAAGGATGACGATGCGTAAACAATGAATTAAAAGTAAGTAGGTATTTTATTTATCCGGGAAACTACGCTCGAAACCTAAGCAATCCAAGTCGGTTTTACCCTGATTTATTACTTGGATTGCTTAGGTTTCGAGGCTAGAACGGATTGAAAAGGGTAAGTAATATAACGTATACCTTTTTGTAGAACTTAACCTAACTTTCTTACTTTTCTGGCAGTTATATTTATATCGTTATATCAGATGTTAGTATATGTTTTAACTTTTATACCTTTATATTGATATATGAAACGGAATTCGTTAATATGTACGTTAGACTAAACAACGGTATATATTATTAACGTTATATTATTTTTGTATTATACTATTTGGAAATAGATGTTTAATACATTATACCTAACGTTAGTATACGTTATGAACGTTTGCAAACTGTAATTATACTAAAAGTGCGTATTCATTATGATACGCACCCAGTTTCTGGACCTGACGCCTCAGTGCTGCCGCCCTGGTGAACGTCATTTTAGAAAACCCTCATTGAGTTTACCGTGGGACTAGATCGATTTGTGTAAGATGTCCCAAGATATTTATTTAATATAGAATTTCGCTATTTTTATGTTCAGCACTGCGACCATACCTATATAACATGGACGTCTAACGCCAGCTCAAAAATGCCCCCAAACACAATTGTTCAATTGTGCCAAGATGGGCAGGACATTGCGCTTTTCTTAACACCGCGCATATTTAGGCGCAACATCTTCGACAGTTAATGTTTATAGAATTATAGCCAATCAAAACTTTCATGGACCAATGACAACTATTTTTTAATAACGGTTTTCATTTTTATAGGTTTATATTGAAATTCATTACCGTGATGCATTGAAGAGGGGGTGACACTTGTCATTCAGGACCGTTTTAGAAAGGCAATTTAGTATGGCGTGCGGCTTCCATGTTTTATTTGTTCGTAGGTTCAGCACCTAAGAATCTGACGGCTGTTTGGACCTCACGCCTACGTATCGCCGCCTAGTGGCAGAACAAATATCGTAAATCCTTATTATAAACTTACGCATGCGTGTCGATGAGCGTCTGCGTGTCTCGCGCGTTGTGCGCGTGCGCGTACAGCGGCGCGCGCCGCGGCGTCGCCTCCCTGTCGACAAGCGATTTATTACTGGGTTGTCACACTGGGCGCGGTTCCCGCTCCGCTATGTGTGTGAGACAGAAGGGAAAAAAGGCACCTTGGGGGCACATCAGACACGAACTTCCCCTGTCAGTCTTGTGGCAAAGTTTGCCGCTCTCGCATAGGTCTATTTAGCCACCAAAAGCGATGTCTTCAGGGCATTTACACCTGAAATCGTCCGAAATAGACGCAAAGGCCAGTAGTATGTGTGTGTGAGACTAGACTGTTAGCTACGTACAATAAATAGTACATCTGTAGTGTTATTCACTAAGGAAACCGCCTTGCTATCCTCCCTGCGAAGCGTTTATATAATGTCGTACGAGACACGTGCAAAAAGGAAATTCGTAACTCGTGTCGATTTAAAGGGAATGTTTTAAATCGACACGGGTTTCAAAACATCGCCACTCGTTTCGATTTACATGTTTTTTTGCACTTGTGTCGTAATATTATTCAATACAAAAATGGATTTTACTACTTTAAATTAAAATACCGAGAGGTTCGTGGGGCGAATATTTTTAAGATTTGGCCAGTCAAAGTCAGAGTAATGTAAAGGTGCATACAGACCAAAAGAGTATTCGCTGTTCTATCCCCCACTCTACGAAATCAACGAATCACGTTTCGTGTAACGATAGAATTTCGTAGAGTAGGGGCATAGAACAGCGAATGCTCTTTTGGTCTGCATGCACCTTAAGATTGACAAGCGTTTTATTACTGAGTTATCAGCCAGATATAGGACCCACGGTTGCACGAAAAATTTTGCAAGGGACTTCCACTAGATATTATTTTATCGATAAGCTATATTTTTTATGACAGAAGCAACATTATGACTTCGAGATTTTATCGAAATTAGACTTAGTTAGTATTCATTTATCGATGACTTAGCATTTACTTATAGGTGGATACCGGAAAGAAGCCCTATTAGTTAACACTTTCATTGCGGACGAGTGCTACGCGCTACGCTCGTAGCCGATCCCGTGATTTTTCCGCTTTGTAGCGAAAATGGACCTCCCACAGAGAACTCCCCTCGAGAGTCCCCCGCGCTCAATGTCTTTGACGTCATTGTCACCGCGACTTCTATGTCTAGTTATTGTCACACTGCACACTGGGCGCGGTTCCGGCAGCAATTCGGAATTTACGAACTTCGGTATTCGCGGATTGTGAATAGAGCAAACGCCAAAGTAGCCTTTACTCAAGGTACGGCTATTGCACCTGTGTGGGTAGTGGAGCCCCCAGGGCAGAGGGCAGCCGTGCTGCGCCATGCCTGCAGTCTGCGTGCAGTCCGCCTGCAGTCCGCCTGCAGTCCGTTGCAGTCTGCAGTCTATCCGCCGTCCGCCATCGCGCCCTGCGCAAAACAGAGAGGTCTATTTCAATAGTAGATTGTGTATTAACGGCGGTAAATAAGAATATGGGAACGAGTGTGAAAGTAAAGCCCAAGCCGAAGGCGCGGGCTTTACACAAAAATTATATACGCGAGTACCTATATTTTGGACAAATTTTCTTGACATTCATTATTATTCTATCATAATTATATTTTTTTTTATTTTCTTCTATAATTGACATTGATACGTACTATACCACTCATTGGAGTTCGAGGCCAAAGAAACTACGACAGATGCGTTACTGTCAAATCTGCCAGTCTCTTATGTCATTGTCAAATAAAGTTTTCAGGTTTCGACAACCTTTTTGTCATTTCATTTATTTATTTAAAATAATTCCTAATAAAAACATTACATACCTCTGGATTGTTTTTACACCTTTTTGTTTAATACACATGTCAATTGTAGTTTCAGATGCTGTATTTTCAATTCGTTTCTTATTAACTTTTTGATATTATAACTAATTGAAGGGATACATCGAACTATTTGTGCATTTTTTAGGGTGTTAATTCATTAATAAAAATACAGTTTTAATGATAAATCTGCGTGTCGTGTAATAAATATAAACAATAATATGGCTGTCACAATTAAGATTTTCTTAAAAACACGTAAATACTAAAAAAAAATATTTTCTCTAAACTAACATTGATATGACAAATTTTTATTGTAAATAACTTAAAATGATAAGAGCCTACGTTTCAAAGCCTATTTTGAAAAGAAGTTGAATTACCAGTGAACACAAACGACAGCGTGCCATATTTATTAACACAGTATGGTTAAATTACTAAGTGAGCCCCCTGCCTTATTACGGGTTTAAATTATGGGAAAGAAATTTGGAAATGTAAAATGAAAGCATTTTTTTGTATTTTAACATGGCTGGACCAAGTGGGTCGACTTGTTAACAACCTACGCAAGAAAACAAAACGTTAGATCTGTATGATAATTTAGATGGAGAACTAAAGCACTGCCAAAGAAATTTGTAGGACAAAGGAATTTTACGAATACGAAATGTGAACATAAAACACGCTACAAAGTATTATTCTGCAATTTTCTAAACGTATGCAGAAATAGGGTTTTAATTTATGTGTAGTTAAATTGTTGTACCAAATGTTATTAACACCTGAGGTGATACAAGCGCAATACCAACTTTGTTACTAATAATTGCAGTTAATTAAATTTTATTAAAATATCTTATATTTACGTGAAAATAAGTAAATCAGATTGTTTCAATAAATTAAAGAATTAAAATTACCAATAAATAAGATATCTCGACGTCTGTTTTTAGAAAATAAGGATTTACTATTGTAAGAATGTTTAATTGTTGTGGCAATATTTTCGTAGATTCTTTGGCCTCGAACTCCAGTTAGTGGTATAATGATAGTATTGCAGCTTGACTCATTTTTCTGTAATTTATTTTAATTATTATTTTTATTACTATTGTATTATTGACATTGTTTAATTTTGATTTGTACTATCTAGTACTAAATTTAATGTATTTTTTTACCAATTTTTACTACATTGACATTTTGATTATTTAAGCATTGCTTGTCTTCTATTTTAATTGTATTTTTATTTTTTATTTTCATATATTTTTATTAAGGATCTTTATACGAAATGTAATATAAGCTGAAATGTAAATTTGAATTATGTGAAATTTGTGTAAATGTGAGAAATAAACTAAACTAAACAGTATCTCGCCGCGAGATAGTCTATCCGTCCCTCTTTTGTTAATATAGCTAGTGAAGGACGGGAGATCTATCTCGCGGCGACATACTGTCGTACCAATCATGTGCTAAGCATACAGATGTACTGATGTATGTATACATAGACAGTCATGACCAAGAAATAAATATTTGTGATAAATAAATACACAAATAATGCCCTCCCCGGGATCTTATTGGTAATAACTAGCAATTCCAAAAAATGTAAAGGTTTAGGGACGCGTCAATGAAACTACGTGCTCAGATCAAGACTAACTCTTTATTTCAGTTCTTACCCACATGCATATTATTTATTATCACGACCTACCCACAATGAGAATATTTTTATGGAGTAATTCCACCATTCTGGGCAGTAGGCACGGAGATCGAGCCTAGGTATTTTTTATTTGTAAATATTTGTTCATATGGTGTTTTTGTACAGATAAGTAGTTTTATTTTCTTAGTTCATTTCATTCTATTTTTCCTTGTATATTTACTTAAATAAAGATTCCCAAAGACGTAAAATAAAATCAATGTTTTTTTATGGAAAGTTCTTATCAATATTCCAATATGTATACGACACAAACATCAAATAAGGCGATCGTCAACGGTTCAGAACATCGCGTAATACTTAAGTAGGTAAAACATATTCAAGTCTTCCGGAGTGCCGTGTGGTGACGGCAGTAAGAATACATTCGTCACCACCCCAACTCCTCCTGCGGGTGTCGTAAGAGTCGACTAAGATTTTGAAGTGTCACTGACCACTATTTGATAAATATTGATGATGGGCAGCGTTATCATAGTGGACACATTACTGCGATCGCCAATCCGCTTGCAAAGTTAGACAAACAGTATATAAATAAAGTAATTTTTTATACAGAATTTTTTGCATAACACAATAAAACCTATGGTACAATGTACTCATTTTCAGATGGTGCCTTTTTTAGGCTCCAGTGCAAGAAGTGTGTCATTTTATGTCATGTCCAAAACTTCGGAGGGCCACCTGTACTAAAAAACGTCGTACGAGACACGTGCAAAAACGAAATTCGTAACTCGTGTTGATTTAAAACGGAGTGTTTCGTCGTAAATCGGTCGTATCTTAAAACATCGCCACTCGTTTAGAATTTCATGTTTTTCGCACTTGTGTCGTAATGTATTCTCAATGGCAACATTCATAAGATTTTTTAAAGGAATTTTGAGAATGATTTGCAACTTGTACAATGCTATTCAAACCTAAGACCTCCAACTTAGCAGGCACGAAGCTACGCTTTTCCAAATACGTCACATTTCGAAAAACAACGAAAGGTGCAAATTGAGGAAATTCCGTTACGAAGTCGTGACGGCGCCGCGACGTTTCCGGACCGGGATGGCTTCCGGCGACTAACCGCGTTGTCTATGGAAATATTGGATCACGGCCGATTGCATTGGGCGATCCCTTCAGGACACACTGATGAGATTTTAGTCTAGAACTAAACAGCTGTAGTGATTCTTTGCAGACAGTATTGCTGCAACGATATATTTCCGAAAGAATATTCTCATGGAAATTGGAAAGTTCTTGGTCCTTGGAAAGTTATTCGCATATTCATAACCTGTACATTGCTACCTGCGGCAGACCCCCTGCTTTCTTGCAGAGCGCTGGATATGGGACCAGCGTATCCACGCAGGTCACATCCCATGCCAAAGGCCGCCCCAAGTACCAAAGACATCATCATCATCAGCCTATGATGGTCCACTGCTGGACGTAGGCCTCTCCTATTAACTATGCGTATAGCATTAGGAGGTAAATGCTCATAATCGCTGCTGGGCAAGCGGATTGGCAATCGCAGTAATGTGTCCACTATGATGACGCTGCTGCCCGTCATAAATTTTATCAAATAATGGTCAGTGACACTTCAATCCCTTAGTCGACTCTTACGACACCCACAGGAGTTGGGGTGGTGACAAATGCATTCTTACTGCCGTCACCACACGGCTTACCAAAGACAACTAAGAATGAACAGGCTTTACAGTTTATTAATATTCAATAAAAACCCAATAGAGTATAACAGGTGACTCGACAGCACCGGAAGTAGCGAAATTTGTTCGCGACGACCGGATATTGCGGGTATCGATCGGCGGCAGGCGGCAGAAACCTCTGAGCGGACGAGATGCTCATAAATATGTGAACATGTTGATATTTAACTTAAGTTGATGAGTAGAGCAGTATTTTATGATGCAGATTGAAAGGGTTAGGTACTGATCCTCATCATCATCATCTCAGCCATAAGACGTCCACTGCTGCAGTGTTATTCACTAAGGATTTCACTTCCGCCTTGCTGTCAGCGCTGTGTCAGCGCTGGGCAGCGTCGAGCCTAAAAATGGTATTCTCTAATGTACATACTTTAAACGACACTAGTGCTCGGCGACGAATGTGGCGTGAGCTGGAACTACACTGCGTCGAGAGTTTGACGTTTAATGTACGAACTTCGTATTCTCTAACGAAGAACAGCGACGAACTCGCCCACAACCTCGCTCACAGCCTCGATTCCTAATGTCAAATAAAACAAGCTAGGATTTTAGACAAGGCTGTCTCGACGTCGAGCTCGTTGACGAACGCAGCGTCAAATGTGTGAATAAGAGAATAGCATAGCTGAACATAGGCCTCCCCTGTGGACCTTCACATGTACCGGTTAGATGCGACCTGCATCCAGCGTGTCCCGGCGACCTTCATAAGGTCGTCTGTCCATCTTGTGGGTGGACGTCCTACGCTGCGTTTGCCTAGCCGTGGTCTCCACTCGAGCACTTTTCGACCCCATCGACCATCTGCTCTGCGTGCAATGTGGCCTGCCCATTGTCACTTCAGCTTGCTAATTCGGAGGGCTATGTCAGTACTTTAGTTCACCTCATTTCTGATAAGGTACATTTCGAGGGTTGGGTGGTCAAACCCGATAAGTCGAGCAAACCTGTTTTTAAGTTACGAACTATAGGTATATGACATTAACGTGAAGTTGTTATTTCAATGAAAAAATATCTCGGGGTTGAGTGCAACCCTCGATTTATTGTCTAAATAACAACTACAATCAGAATAACAGAAGGCCTTGAAAGAAAATGCATCATAAAATACGGCTCGTTATTTTGTGTCACATTTGACCGGTTCGTGTGGTGGCAGTAAGAATACATTTGTCACCACCCCAACTCCTCCTACGGGTGTCGTTAGAGTCGACTAAGGGATTGAAGTGTCACTGACCGGTATTTGATAAAATATTGATGATGGGCAGCAGCGTCATCATAGTGGACTCATTACTGCGATCGCCAATCCGCTTGCCCAGCGTGGCGATTATGGGCATTTACCTCCTAATGCGTCTATACGCAATTACGCATAGTTAATAGGAGAGGCCTACGTCCAGCAGTGGACTATCACAGGCTGATGATGATGACCGGTTCGAGCCCTGAGTGAGGTAAGAAATTTTTCATAAATCCCTAAAAGCAATATTCTTGTTTTTAAAAACAAAGAAATAGCTCCCTTAAAAAAGTGTGTTATTTACAATATTTAAAATAGTTACCATGCATGTGGCATTAATTTTTTACACCCTGTATAATTAAATTATTGATTTCTTCTCTATACCAATCGTCAGTAGAATCTAAAAAAATATAAACAAAGCTAAAAACTTACATTATTCCATAATCACTTTTAGAACACAATCTTTAGGTTTTATTACGAACTTAAAATTTTAAACATTACGAACTTAAAATCTTGAATTGGGAGCGTAGTGTAACAATCCCAAAAGCATATTGGGCCATAATTCGTTCGTATTGGTTCCGTAATTATTCAAAAAGGCTGGGCCGATTATGTTTGGAATAGTTTTATTTTAAAATATTGTCAGCCTCCGTAGCCTAGTTGGTAATGATCCTGTCTACGAAGCTGGAGGTTCCGGTTCCGGGTTCGAATCCCGGCGAGAGTATTATTTGTGTATTTATTTATCACAAATATTTGTTCCTTGGTCATGGCTGTCTATGTATTTAAGTATCTATATAATATGTATCTATCTAATATATCGTCGCTTGGTACCCACATCACAAGCCTTAAGTAATTGAGCTTAGAGGCCGTCGAGGCTTATTAAAATAAACAAAATAAAATTCTATAAGCCTCATGATTTTTTTGAAAGTTTTTGACCCATGGATCAAACGTTTTTGGACACAATTTTTATTTTCTATAGCGATTAACTACGTAAACATTGACTTGTAGTTATTTTTTTCGAATGCCTAATTCTTTTTTATAGATCTATTCAACGATATCCCACACTATTAGGATTACAGCAAAATAAAAAATACATCCCCAGTTTACGTGCAGCGTGATTAATATACCAGGATGCTTCTAGCCAAGTTGCCAATCGCATCTTGCTAGCGCATCGTAGTTTTTCCTCTCTGTCAGTCCTTCATATTAGTGCGACAAAGAGGGAAAACTACGATGCGCTAGCAATCGCTAGCGATTGGCAACTTGGCTAAGCATCCAGTACCAAATTGGTAATGAAAGGAAAGTTCCCGCCGTCCTGGAGACCGTTGGGCTAGCGAGGGACGATGGCAAGAGGCCCGACGGCATGACACTGGTGCCTTGGAGGATGGGACGCCCCATGGTATGGGATGCTACATGTGTAGACACCCTCGCGCCGTCCCACCTTCCAGGTACCAGCAATAATGCTGGCCGTGCTGCATCCACAGCGGAGGACCTCAAACGCCGCAAATATGCAACCCTCGGCAGTGGCTACATGTTTGAGGCGTTTGGGGTCGAAACGCTGGGGCCTTGGGGACCCAATGCTATACAGAGATACAGCCTCTCGCCTAATAGATGCCTCTCGTGACCAGAAGGCTGGTCAATATTTCGCTCAGCAAATAAACATTGCCATACAACGTGGCAATGCGGCCAGCCTCCTCTGGGCACACTGCCCATGGGCAGCGATTTGGGAGAGGTTTTTTATTTGTAGGTTCCTTTCATTTTTTTTATTATTGACTATTTTCAACACTTTTAACTTAATTATGTGTGATTTAATGCATGAAAACTGTTTAGTTCATAAATAAATAATTCAATTGCAAATTTTTAGTACTAACGGCTACTGAAAAGACGGACAGACGGACATGACGAAACTATAAATAAGAGTAAATTCCTTTGTTTACTACAGAACCCTAAAACGAGAACGTTCTCAGTGGCAACTTCTTCAATGGAAAATCAGTAATTTTAAGGCAATTTTGACAATATTCTGCTAGTAGTAGGTACATTGCTAGCTGATGACGAAGCACATTTAAAAACCTGTTAGCTACCGTATAAAAGTGACAGATGTCAAAATTCACTTATATTCTGCCTTAAAAATACAGAAAGCACAATCAATCGGTTTAAAAATGGGAACCGCGTCTCGACGCAATCAGGGATTATTGTCGCCACGGACGCAGTATATTAACTCGCTCGTTTATTCATAACGGTCTCCTTTTTTATGTGACGAAGGACAACTCAGCTCTTAGCCCACCTGATGGAAGGCAGGAACTGAGGCTCATAGACCGGTGTTTCTATGCGATTTTGTTACGCGTTTTTTTTGTTCATTACCATCACCATTTTATTTACCGTTTTATAAAAGCAAACGAGACTATTATGCCAGAATAGCAGACAAACATGCGTCTGCTACAAGATATTCGAAAATGACTTCACTATTTATACGCAGTTCGTCAATAATTTGGGAATGGTAAAAGGACTTGATTGTTGCGACTGAATAATCGCATATAACTACCTAGACATAGTGATCAGAAAATCGCCTATGCGCTGCCTACCCTGAGGACTTAGGATTGCCTCTATCTATGCCAGTAATTACACCGGCTATCTTACCCCCAAACTGGAACACAGTATTTAGCTGCAGGTTAACGGGTAAGACGGTGGTAGCTATCCGGGCGGACCCTGCACGAGGTCCTACCACCAGCAAAAGGAATATTCGGAAGCAGTCAAATTACTATTTTAGTTATGATTGATTATTTTTTCTTATTTCCATAAAATTTAAAAATCGTGAAAAATTGGAGTGTAATTTCGAGTTGGAGGTTACTTTTTATAAATCGTGTATCGAAATCTGTATTCTTAAAGATAAAATAATCAAGAATATCAAATACTTTTTCCATGTCTAGAAGTGACAGAAATCCTAAAAAAATAGGATTATCTTTGCGGTATTTTTGAGATCTGACTCAGGGAACGGCCTTGATTACGGTGGGCGTTTTCACGAACCGTTGTTGAAATCACCTTGTCATTTAATTTGGTCAAGTTTAGGCTTATTCGACTCAGAATTACAAGCTCATTCGATTTTGTTAGGAGAACAAATATGTCCCATAATTTTCATACAGTTTTCATTCCTTCCATTACGCTACCGCCTTTTAACATCTATGAAAAAACGGTATCATAATGGAAAAAATATTTTGGGACATTTTTTTTCTCGTATCAGAATCGAAAGAGCTCGTGATCCTGAGTTGAACATGCCCAAACTTGTCCGAATTAAATAACAGGGTGATTTCAACAACGGTCTGTGAAAACGCCCACCTAAGTTATCGTACTGCGAAGTATACACCGTGACGCCGCGGGGCGGCACGCACTTATAATAAGATTGCGAAAATTGTATGTCTGCGATTTGCCTCGCATTATGGGGTGACAAACCGCCGGTACGAGGTGACAGGTGAAGCTTAGAAATCATAATAATAAACAAATTGTGTATTCCGTGTGGCAGCAGAAAATGAAAAGAATGTAACAAATATGGCTGAGTTGTGATAGATTTAGATGTATTTATTTCGTAATATTACATTGCAGTGCCAATTAGCCTAGCTTAATCTATATGAATTTATATTACGATCGTCAAATTTGGGTCATTTGCAGTAAAAATGTACCTTTTAATTTTTTTATGCGATCATGGACTGTAATACACCATTTTACTCGGCATCGTGCGTACTTTTCAGTTATGAAACAAAAAAGTATGTCTCTAATGTCACGAAAATAAGTATGTAAATTGAGATTACTCAGTTTAGTTACTCCCATACTAAGGGTGTGGCTCCACTGATGCGGAGCGGAGCGGAGCTGTGGGAGCTCGGCCAATGAGACCACATCACAGTGTTTCGAATTCGAATGTGATGAATGTAATTGGTCAATTTTGCACAGCTCCGCTCCGCTCCGCGTCAGTGGAGCCGCACCCTAAATGTATGAAACGAAATGTAACGAAACTGAAAAAAAAAATCTCAAATTCGTTACAGAATTTTTCATACCTTTAGTATGGGAGTAACTAAAGTGAGAAATCTCAATTTACATACTACTTATTTTCGCGACATTAGAGACATACTTTTTTTGTTTCATAACTGAAAAGTACGCGCGATGCCGAGTAAAATGGTGAAGTCCATGATCGCCTATAAAAATTAAAAGGTACACTTTTACTGCAAATGACCCATTTGCAAAAAAGGTCGCTTAACTAATATACAATGTGTAAGTCTAATACGGGCGGATCAATTAAACCAGGCATGGGATTCATTAGTGTAATCATGGATTACATCATCATCATCATCATCATCATCATATCAGCCGAAAGACGTCCACTGCTGAACATAGGCCTCCCCCAAAGATTGCCACAATGACCGGTCCTGCGCCACCCGCATCCAGCGGACTCCTGCGACCTTCACCAGGTCATCGGTCCACCTTGTGGGGGGCCTACCCACGCTACGCCTTCCGGTACGTGGCCGCCACTCAAGAACCTTCCCGCCCCAACGGCCATCGGTTCTACGCGCAATGTGCCCCGCCCACTGCCACTTCAGTTTAGCTATTCGGAGAGCTATTTCGGTTACTTTGGTTCTGCTGCGGATGGTCTCATTTTTAATCCGATCACGCAGAGAGACTCCTAACATAGCCCTCTCCATTGCCCTTTGGGTGACTTTGAGCCTTCTTATGAGACCCATTGTAAGCGGCCACGTTTCAGTACCGTATGTCATCACTGGCAACACACACTGATTAAAGACTTTCGTCTTCAAACACTGCGGAATATTGGACGAAAATATGTGTCGTAGCTTCCCGAACGCTGCCCAACCGAGTCGGATTCGACGATTGACCTCTTTCTCGAAGTTGGACCTACCTAACTGAATAGTTTGCCCTAGGTATATATATTCGTCTACAACTTCGAGTGTACAGTCTCCGATTATTACGGGAGTTGGTGCTACATGGGAATTCGACATGATTTTCGTCTTATCCATGTTCATCCTAAGACCAACTCGCTCGGAGGCTTTACTGAGGTCAACGAGCATAGTACTTAAGTCCTCCAAGGTCTCAGCCAAGACTACTATATCATCAGCGAATCGAAGGTGAGTGAGGTACTCGCCGTTTATGTTGATACCCAGCCTTCTCCAGTCCAGAGTCTTAAAGACATCCTCCAGTGCAGCGGTAAACAGCTTAGGGGAGATGACATCTCCTTGCCTAACTCCCCGCTGCAGCAGAATAGGCTTCGAGCTCTGGTCTTGGAGTCGGACTGACATTGTGGCGCTCTCGTACAAACACTTCAACACCTCGATATAGCGGTAGTCGACTTGGCACCGTTGGAGAGACTGTAGTACTGCCCATGTTTCGATCGAATCGAAGGCTTTCTCGTAGTCCACAAACGCTGAACAGAGGGGCAGGTTATATTCTTCGGTCTTCTGTATAACCTGGCGAAGCGTATGAATGTGGTCTACGGTACTAAAGCCTCTTCGGAAACCGGCTTGTTCGGGAGGCTGGAAGTCATCAAGCCTGCGTGCAAGACGATTCGTAATGACTCTTGAAAACAGCTTATAGACATGGCTCAGAAGTGAGATGGGTCGGTAGTTCTTCAATAAAGCGTTGTCACCTTTCTTGAAGAACAGTACCACCACACCTCTGTTCCATGCCTTTGGCGTTCTCCCTTCCAGTAAGACGGAATTGAACAACTTCTGAAGGGCCGTAAGGATCGGTTTACCACCCGCCTTCAGAAGCTCAGCTGTAATTCCGTCCTCCCCAGGCGCCTTGTTATTTTTGAGCTGTTCAAGAGCCATTCTAATCTCGCACAGGCTGATGTCCGGGATGTCTTCTGTATAGTGTCGGGTCAGTCTAGCTCTGAGGTCTTCCGCTAGATCAACTTCGGGTCTGCTAGTTGACGTGTACAGCTGTCCATAAAAACCCTCTATCTCACTCAGCAGCTCAGATCTGGATGTGACAATTCTACCATCCTCAGTCTTTAATTTGGCGAGCTGGCTTTGCCCAACAGACAGATCCCTTGCAAAAACTTTAGAGCCCTTGTTCCGCTCGATGGCTTCTTCTATACACTTGGTACGGAATTGGCGCATATCGCGTTTGAGGGACTTAGAGATCTGTCTGTTGAGCTGCCGGTATAAAGTCGCATCAACTGAGGATTGTAGAACCAGTTCACTCCTTTTTTCCATTAGCTTCTGAGTGGAGTCTGAGAGCTTTCTGGTCTTAATTGTCCGCTGGGCCTTAAAAAACTTAGACCCAGCGCTATGGACAGCTTCCACAAACCCGTCGTTGAATACGTCCACGTCATCGCCTAGGCAATCGAAACGGTTTTGGAGTTCCAGCTGAAAGCTCTCGGGGTTTTGGAGATGGAGTGCAGGACGGAGCGTAGACTTCATCAGTCGCGAGCGTTCTAGCTTAGGACATATATTCAACGTGCCTCTTACCAGGCGGTGATCGCTACCGGTTTTAACCGTACTGATCACAGAAACATCGTTGAATATATGTCTCTTCGTCGACATGATGAAGTCGATCTCGTTTTTAGTTGCACCGTCGGGACTCATCCAAGTCCATTTTCTGTGCTCGCGTTTCTTAAAGAAGGAGTTCATCATGTAGAGTCCCTCCTTCTCCAAGAAACCAGCCAGCAGATGGCCCCGGTGGTTCCGACGTCCAACCCCAAATTGCCCCACCCTCAGTTCGTCACCATCTCTCTTGCCCAGTTTCGCGTTGAAGTCCCCCATAACAACGGTGAAGTAGGTTCTGGAGCTATGCATGGCTTTTGAGATATCATCATACATAGCCTCCACCTCGTCGTCGGAGTGTGTCGAAGTCGGCGCGTACACCTGTATGACCTTCAGCGAGTATCTCTCAGATACTCTGAGTATAAGGTACGCCACCCTAGCCGACACACTCTCGATCTTCACCACGTTGTTTACGAGGGACTTGTGGACGATGAACCCGACACCTCCCTGGGACTGTTGGTCGCCCTCCCGGAAATAGAGCAAGTTGCCGGACTTTAGGATTATCGTGTCCTCGCCCTCTCTTCGGACTTCTGACAATCCCACAATGTCCCAACGCAACTTGCTCAATCCTTCCTCCAGTTCCACTAACTTTTCGTCGGTCCGCAGTGTACGTGTGTTGTACGTTGCCAGGGCCAGAGATCGTCGGTGGTGGTAGCCGGATCTTTGCCGGAGATTCTTAGCACCCCTGACCCCGCTAGCACCCTGGCCGCTACCATAACCAGGGCACCGGGGGTCGCCGGAACCTCGGGGCCGCGGCCTTGTTTGTCTTTTCATGGAGGTTGTTGCCATAATCGCCACGCTTGGCATGCGGGTTGGCGATCGCAGTGTCTCCACCGCACTTTAGGGATGCTGCTGCCCATCCCCCGGTGGTCTTGGTCGTAGTTTTCAGACATACCCGGGTCAAGTGTATGATCAGTAACACTTTAGTCCCTTAGTCGACTCCTACGACACCCATGGGAAGAGTTGGGGTGGTGACAAATGTAGATTCCAAGGTTTTTTTAAAGTTACTCTCAATTATGACCCCACAGAATTTTTTTAAGATTATCGGAGCAGCAATGTAGGTACGAACATTTGTTATTGTTGATATGGCAGTTATGTCATCTGCTTTTGAAATTAGCTGTCATCGAGTCTTTAACTCTACATTGCGCGCCGAATTATTTTGTATGGAAAATTTTGTTGCTCTAATTTTAAGTAAAAGTGATTTTAATGTACTTACTATGTCGTAAACTAACACCCGTTAAGAGCTTCGCCCGTATTAGGGTCTCACCAAACCAATCGACGCGGAGTCGGCTTTCGCCGAGTATTTTACACCACACTATTCGCATTTAGCCGATCGACCGTCTCCGCGGTTGAACACCTGCGATAAGCAGTCTCAGCCTCCTTACGGCCGTAGAAACGCTCGATCAGCTGCGATTTGCTACCGCAACAGTTGTAAAGCGGCGGTCGGCTCTCCCGTGCTCCGTCCTGCCGTCGAGACATCAGACAGCACGCGTACAGCCGCTGAGTCCGACGAACAGATAGATAGGACAGCGGGTGATCGGCAATCGTAAATCTCATTTTTGGAGACTAATTGTTAGTAACTAGTTTGAAATTGAACAGACGTGTATGATTACGACTTCGTGTTGTCAGATCTATTGCAGATTTTAATGTGGGTAATAATTCAAATGAATAAATACAAACGCATCAGTAGCTACTTCGGCCGTCATCGGCTCTTTTCGGCCGTCGTCAGCTATGTTCGGCCGTCGAAGACGCTGAACGGCTTCCGCCAGCTCTGACCGGTCCTTATCGTAGGTACTCGGCCGTGATCGGAGCCGTTCAACTCTTTCCGGCACCGTTCGGCGGTATTAGGAGATTTAGGAATGCGAACGTGTGCGTTAGGCTGCAAACGGGGTCGTACGAATGCGAACAGCTTTACGGCAAAACGCCGTTTTCCCGTCGAAAGACGTCGTTTCGCGTGGGCCGAGCCGATTTACGATGTCCTCGCTCTTATTGCGTTGACATAAAGCTTTTTTCGTACGCGATTAGCCGAAACGGCGTCGACTAGTTTGGTGAGACCCTTAGGCTGCAAACGGGGTCGTACGAATGCGAACAGCTTTACGGCAAAACGCCGTTTTCCCGTCGAAAGACGTCGTTTCGCGTGGGCCGAGCCGATTTACGATGTCCTCGCTCTTATTGCGTTGACATAAAGCTTTTTTCGTACGCGATTAGCCGAAACGGCGTCGACTAGTTTGGTGAGACCCTTAAGGTGCGTGCAGACCGAAAGAGCAGTCGCTGTTCTAGCGCCCGTTTTAAGAAATCAACCAATCACGTTTTGTGTACCGATCGAATTTCGTAGAGTGGGAGGTTAGAACAGCGAATGCTCTTTTAGTTTAATCGCACCTTGAGACTTACACCCTGTATAAAAAAGGTTTAGAATTTGTTGTAGTTGAAACACTACAACAACATTCGTAGGTTTATTGAAACTTTTGTTTACACTAATAAATATCAATAACTTGTGCTAAAAATGTATGTAAACTTAAGGTTTTAAGTTGGTGAGAAAACCTAGATTGAGTTATTATGGAATACCTAATGCAAGTTTTTAGGTTAGTTTACATTTTTTTGTTTACTGCCAGCTCAAAAATGCCCCCAAAAACAATTGTTCAATTGTGCCAAGATGGGCAGGACATAAATAGCGCTTTTCTTAACACCGCGCATATTTCGGCGCAACATCTTTGACAAATGTTTTTAGAATATAGCCAATCAAAGCATTGACGACCAATCACAACTATTTTTATATGGCGGTTTAAATTTTTATAGGTTGACATTGAAATTCAATACCGTAATGCATTGAAGAGGGGGTGACACTAGTCAACTAAAATTCTGGACCGTTTTGGAAAGGCAATTTAGTATGGCGTGCGGCTTCCATGTTTTATTTGTTCGTAGTTTACTGCTGACGAATGGCATAGGTACCGTCGAGTCTCGTATCGTATCAATGAGATTGCGCGACGTGCGTTTACTGTCTATCTGGCCCGCTCACACCAATATGCGAGTACGAACGAGATGGGTAGAAAGTAAAAGTGCGTTAATAACGCAGCGGCAACTCATGGTAGGGTTGGGCAACTGCTTTCGGACCATCATCATTATGGGTCAAACTTAAAATCATGTTATGAGTCTTTCCGGTGGACATAAAAAGTTAAAGGCTGTGAGAGTTAATTTTCTTATTAAACCCTTATTGTCATTTAAAGGCACTCCTTTTCTATTGAATTGTATGAGAAAAATCACGACTACACTCCTACCAGTTACTTACTCTTGGCCACAGGAAAGAGTGGCTCTACAGTTCAGCTGAACATGCACTTTTTCTTTCCTGTGGTCGATAGTTAACAGCCTGTGGACAGGTAGTAATGATTTTTATTATACAACGCAATGAAAAAGGAGTACCTATGTCTTAATGAAGAATTAGGCTTTCATAAGAAAATCAAGCTTTATAGGCCTTAACTTTTAGTGTGTCCACAGGAAAGACTCCGAACATGGGTTTTCATTTGACCCTAATCAACATATCAACCGAAAGACGTCGACTGCTGAACCCAGGTCCTCCCCAAAAGATTGCCACATTGACCGGTCCTGCGCCACCCGCATCCAGCCAGCGGACTCCTGCGACCTTAACTAGGTCATCAGTCCAGCTTTCGGATAATTGAAATTTATTTATTTATTGTAAGTATGGCATTTATAATATGGTTTTTAAAACAACTACATATATCATACAGTAGATATACATTAAAATAAATAAATAATACATTCTTAGCAAAAAATAAATAAACAATTTAGCAGTCCTTTCATTTCAACCCAAATTTTCTACCGTTTTTAGAATTATTGAATACCTAGATCTTAAATATTGTATATTGCCTTTCAATACGAACAATGTGTTTGCATAAAGGTGCGTTTAAACCAAAAGAGCATTCGCAGTTCTAGCGCCCGTTCTACGAAATCAACCAATCACGTTTTGTGTTCCGATCGAATTTCGTAGCGTAGGAGGTTAGAACAGCGAATGCTCTTTTAGTTTGAACGCACCTTAATTGAGGACTCGAATAATCGAAGTTTTACTGTATTTTGACGTTTAGACTAGAATTTAAGCTTACGCGTTCAATCAACTGTGAGGGGTTGAAGTTGATTGGGGATGATTGTGCCAACAGCCCGCGGCGGATTCATTCTAATTTTTATTAACGGCAATTTTGTTACGAGAACCGTGATACCGCCATTTTGTGTTCGGAATTTAAATTGTCAGCTCCGTAGACTATAGGTAGTTGGTAGTGATCTTGCCTATGAAGGAGGTTCTGGGTTTCTATCATTATTTGTGTATTTATTTATCACACATTTTTGTGATAAATAATGTAAGTAACAAATATTTGTGATAAATAATGTAAGTCTAATACGGGCGAAGCTCTTAACGGGTGTTAGTTTACGACATAATAACTAATAAGTACATTGAAATAAATTTCACTTAATATATTGATTTAAACTTTCACGATTATCACTCATATTTTAAAGACAAACGGGTCTTAATCGCGTAAACTTACGTTTAATTATATCCTGACGTTTCGGGCATGACGTTACACCCGTGGTCGCAGGCAGACTGGCAAGAGAATGTATCAACACCTTCGAGCTGCGCGGGTTTTTCGAACTACCCGCACTTGATCTTGATTATTCACTTCTAGGCTAGGGTTGTCACTAGGTCTACACACAACACTCACTAACATCCTGTGGTATATGTATAAAATGTGGGGTAGTTATATAATCTATAATCTGAGGGTAAGCCTTAAATAAATCAGTTGTGTCGTTGACTCGGAGTTTACTTTCTTTTCTGACGCATTAAAACCCTTAAAATATTACTCATCCAAAGGCTTTAAAATGGATGTTTCACCACGCTTACATTTGTAAATCACGGGATTCCACGCGGACGAGATTCCTTGCCCCTCATTTTGATTAAAATTCCGATGTTTCTTAATTTCTATAGCTTCACGTACTTTTCGGCTATGATGTATATGCTCGGTTGAGAGGACTTTCGGGTTATGGAGCTCAATCCAGTGGTTAGGTCCGGACTCCAACAAATGCTCGGCCACAGCAGACTTATTAGTTTGACGCTTTTTAACAGCCGCGATATGTTCCTTGACCCTTTCCGCTATGGTGCGTTTGGTTTCCCCAATATAGGAACTACCACAGCTACAATCAATCTTATAAACGCCCGGTGTGTGATAAGGTAAAACATCCTTAGGCGACCTTAGATGCCCTGCCACCTTTGATAACGGCATATAAACGGTAGGTATGGAATACTTATTCAAAAGCGTACCTATTTTGTCCGTTACACCCCTGTCATAAGGCAAAAATGCTGGTCGCCTCGCAACATCTGGATGTTTCCTCCTCGGTGTTCGTCTGGGTTGCCGTCTGTTCATTATGTAACCATTTCTCTTCAGAACCTCCTGAACGTGCGATAACTCA
This sequence comes from Thaumatotibia leucotreta, assembly GCA_025490895.1. NCBI lineage: Eukaryota > Metazoa > Arthropoda > Insecta > Lepidoptera > Tortricidae > Thaumatotibia > Thaumatotibia leucotreta. Next base: position 10,878 of record JALPQI010007291.1, on the reverse strand, counting down.
ATTTCCAAAAATTCAGGGTCACAAAGGTCATGTGCTCTGTTCTTTAGAGAATTAACCACAGACTGAAGCTGCCGGGGGTGGTGGTGAGACAGAGCGTTCAAATACCTGTCTGTGTGCGTGGGCTTCCTATAGACAGTGTGCGCCAAAGAACCATCATCTCGACTTATCACCTTCACGTCCAGAAAAGGCAAACTACGCTCCGATTCCAATTCATATGTGAATTTGACTTTAGTATGAATGGAATTGAGATACTGGAGTAATTGCTCAACTTCATGCTTGCCACCTCTCATAACGCAGAAGACATCATCGACATACCGCTTCCATAATTTCACTGCCCATGGTTGCAGATCTATGCTGGACTCGAAATGCTCCATCCAGATATTTGCTAAAACCGGTGCCACGGGGCTACCCATAGCAACTCCGTCGATCTGGAGACAACCCAGACGAACACCGAGGAGGAAACATCCAGATGTTGCGAGGCGACCAGCATTTTTGCCTTATGTCAGGGGTGTAACGGACAAAATAGGTACGCTTTTGAATAAGTATTCCATACCTACCGTTTATATGCCGTTATCAAAGGTGGCAGGGCATCTAAGGTCGCCTAAGGATGTTTTACCTTATCACACACCGGGCGTTTATAAGATTGATTGTAGCTGTGGTAGTTCCTATATTGGGGAAACCAAACGCACCATAGCGGAAAGGGTCAAGGAACATATCACGGCTGTTAAAAAGCGTCAAACTAATAAGTCTGCTGTGGCCGAGCATTTGTTGGAGTCCGGACCTAACCACTGGATTGAGCTCCATAACCCGAAAGTCCTCTCAACCGAGCGTATACATCATAGCCGAAAAGTACGTGAAGCTATAGAAATTAAGAAACATCGGAATTTTAATCAAAATGAGGGGCAAGGAATCTCGTCCGCGTGGAATCCCGTGATTTACAAATGTAAGCGTGGTGAAACATCCATTTTAAAGCCTTTGGATGTTAGTGAGTGTTGTGTGTAGACCTAGTGACAACCCTAGCCTAGAAGTGAATAATCAAGATCAAGTGCGGGTAGTTCGAAAAACCCGCGCAGCTCGAAGGTGTTGATACGTGATTAAGACCCGTTTGTCTTTAAAATATAAAATATGAAATTTCACTTAAAATTTTCTATACAAAATAATTCGGCGCGCAATGTAGAGCAACATACGTGAGTTAAGCACTCGTTGACAGCTAATTTCAAAAGCAGATGACATAACTGCCATATCAACATTAATGTTCGTACCTACATTGCTGCTCCGATAAAAATTTAGTAAACCTTGTAATCCATGATTACACTAATGAATCCCATGCCTGGTTTAATTGATCGCCCGTATTAGACTTACACACTGTATATAAGGTCCTAATTTATTAGATGCAGATATTTTTACAGCTGATAGTACTCGGTCTCTGGAGTATATTAAACCGTGAAACATTATAGCTTTTACGATGTTTTTTGGAGAAAACGGAAAAACAAATTTCCTACGTAAAAACACCCTGTTTATGTGATTATTAAATGAAAACTCATTGAATAGATTCTAGTACCTCTTTTACGTACCACTTAACTGGAACTGGCCACTTCTCGTCGATAAATTAAATACTTTATTGTCAATGTCATGTTATTTTCCGTTGGATTGTGTCGTTTGATGACATGACAGACAGTGTTATTGTGACATGTGATAATGCACACATGATGATTTTTTTTAGACGAAATTATAATTAATTTTTTTGTTAGGAAAATGAAATCAAAAAAATTACATGAAAAGATTTCTTAATTTATATTTAAAGTTAATTATTTTAATGTAAAGTATCATGTGTTAAAATATCTGCAACTAATAAATTAGGACCTTATATATTGTCGCTTGGTACCCACATCAAAATCACATCATTCCTTAGGGTCTTATCACACTTGCGATTTACAAGCGATTTGAAAGCGAAGCGTACGCGCGGCGTGTTCGTCACGTGCCCGCAAGCGATTCGCCGCGAGTGCGTCGCGATTTTGCCGCGATCGCGTAACGAATACGCTGCTCAGCTGTCAGTAAATCGCTCAGAGTGATCCGAGTCTTGGACAATCACTAATAAGATTTATTATTACATAATACCTAGATACCAACTCTTGACGCGGCAAACTCGGTGCGCAGTCGCGGCGTATTCGTCACGCGGTCGCGGCGTATTTGCGACACCATCGCAGCGAATTAGCTGCGGGCATGCGACGAACACGCCGCGCGTAAGCTTCGCTTTCAAATCGCTTGTAAATCGCAAGTGTGATAATGCCCTTAGGTAAATTGAGCTTACCGTGAGACTAGGTCGATTTGTGTAAGATGTCCCAAGATATTTTTATTTATTTATTAAATTTACTCCACGAAGTTGAGGTTTTATTTTTGTAATAGTACATTACTATAGAGGACGGGAAACGAAAGGACAAGTAGATATATCTGGCCGAAGGAACTGAGGCCCTACCGCGAAAAACAAAATTCGTAAATTTCGAGGATTTGTCTCGCTCACTCTAATGACGCCTTCGTTTGAGTGATAGAGAAAAATCCTCGAAATTTACGAATTTCGATTTTCGCGGTAGTAGGCCTGAAGCCAGATAGATACGCTGCCTGTAACCTTGTTTCTCGCTGAGATTTGTATAGGTAGTGCTTTTCTCAAACTTGCAATGAAATAATAAATCGAAAGTGATTTTCACAGTAGGTACACAAACAAATAAGTCAAAGGACGAAACGAATCTACCTACAAGATAGTAAAAAAAACAACTTATACGTAAATTTTTTGAAAACTATTTGAGATAATCTTTTACCCGGTGACATTGACATTAGTTCTTTTTTTTTTTACGGTGAAATGCCAAGATGTTCTGTTACTTTACAAGTTACTTCCGGTATTTAACTTTTTAAAGCAGGTTCCTTCCGGTACTTGCAGTCCTAAGACTGCAACGTACAATTATACAAAATTGTATTTATGCAATTTTGTAGAATTGTACGCTTGTAAAGTTTTCCCAACTAGCAAAATATAGTCATATAGAAGTTGAGACAACGTTTTGCATATAACTTCTAGTCTAATTTGGTTGGTCATATAAACGTAAGGTAAACGGTTATAAAAGGCGAAAGTGGCGCAAATTATAAGACTTATTGGTGAGATAAAGGTTTAATAAAGGTTTGCATGGCGACTTAAATCGTTTATTAAAGGTATTGTAACGATTAAGGAATGACCAAAACGTTGTATAAAGAGTACAACAAAAACCTTTACGCGACCTAAATATCAAATAAATGTTTTATTACTGACCATTTTGTTTTATAGAAGGTTTAGTATAACCCTTACTCATTGCTTATCGGACTTTTAAGACACATAAACATTTTTAAGTTTTATTTATAAAACTGCTGCTGACATTTATTTTAGATACGCGCAAAACTTGGTGTGTATGACAAAAAAGTGTACGGAAAAATAATACAAGGTAATTTTATAAGATTTGTAATAGAAATTATTGTTCTATATATTGAGCGTTTGCACATTTGGCGTGAGCTGAATTCGTATGGGAAGGTCACTTTACCGTTAAAGTTTATGATGATATACAGTTTTTTGCTGTCGCGCTCTTAATATATTCAAAATAATTATAATTTATAACAATATTTCTTCATATTTTATTATAGTTAAGGTTAGCCATTTTGGAACAAGTCATGGATTTATACTTATACGACTACAATATAACTTTATCTTAAGTAAAGGTTTTTATAACGACTACAAATTGTCCGCCATTACTAAGCCGCCATTACTAGTCCGCCACTTCGTTTGTACCGTTTCCACGATGTAACGTCCATGGTTTTTTTCTTTTAAATCGCACTGTGATGCTCATGAAATGGCGACTGATGTTTTATAATATTAATTTCAAATCGACTATAAATTGCATGATGTTTTATAACCGTAACTTAAAATCAATTTAAAAACATATAGTCCAATAAAAGGAATATAACGAGTTCGGCAACAACTAAAGGTTTTTCAAAGTTTTTGTTTGACGTTAATATGACTAACTGTTGAATAACAGGTATATAACAGTCCCGCTGATATCTTTTTGTCATATTGAAGTTACCTTCAATACCGCTATATAACTGTCGAGATAAGGTTTTATGATATCACTTATACAACAATAAAATTATGTAGACGTTGTAAAAATGACCTTATTACGACGGTTCCGGTTTTTCTAAACCCTTTATAAGACGAAAACGTTTATACAACTTTGAGCATCATTAAGTAAACGTTTTCTTTAAAACCTCTACATGATTGTTGTATAAATTAGTCGCAAAAACGTTTATTTACCATAGTAATTAGACTATTTGGTAGGACGACTAAACTATCAGATTTATAACGTTTATTTGACTTACAGGTTAACTAAAAACGACTATAAAACTCTTATATGGCTAAAGGTCGTATAACTCTTGATTTATATGACTTCTTTGCTAGTTGGGTTGTGGCATAGGGGCCAGGTAAAAGGATACCTCAACAGATTCAAAATAAAGTTAGGCGTGAATGTTTTTTTTTTTATATTTTAATCAATTCAAAAAGAGATAACACAGATTCGAACCCGTGTCCCCCAGTTCGTAGGCAGGAAAATCGACTGAGCTACAGATATAGTCAAGCCGAGGGTAGATATTAATAATCCGGCAACACGAAAACAAATGTTTGCTCAAAGCATTAAATTTTAAAACGGAAGGGTTGCCCAGACCGCATGTGGGCGTGGCCGGGCCCCGCCCCCTTTGGCCCAAATCCCGCCCCTCTGTACTAGCCCCGCCCCCCTACGTACTGACCCTTCCTTTCTACATATTTGACCAGAATGAAGACCTCAAGAATGAGTAGTTTTTTAGGGTTCCGAAGTAAACTAACCCTTATAGTTTCGCCATGTCCGTCTGTCTATCCGCAGCATAACTCAGTGGCCGTCACTAAAATAGTACATTACGACACAAGTGCGAAAAACATGAAATTCGAAACGAGTGGTGATGTTTTAAAACACGACCGATATCTGAGTGTTTTAAATCGGCACGAGTTACGAATTTCGTTTTTGCACGTGTCTCGTACGACGATTTTTAAGCATTTAGTGCAGATGGCCCTCCGAAGTTTTGGACCTGACGTAAAATGACCCACTTCTCGCACTAGAGCCTAAAAAAGGCACCATCTCTACATTTTTTTTTTCTGTAGTCCTATAGTGTGGGGTGTCGTTCAATGGGTATCTTAAAAAGGATAGGGGTCCTAAAAGATTTTTTATCACACCTGTTCGGTAAGTGCGCCAAAATTATGAACTCATGTGAAGTAACGCCCGCGCCTTCGGCTTGGGCTTTACTTTCACACTCGTTTACAAATTCTTATTTACCGCCCTTAATACACAATGTACTATTTTATAAAGTCAATACTTTCGGAGATATCCGCTTCAGAATAAAAAAAATGTGCCCCACTCTAACTTTTGATCCTTGTGTCCAAGAAATATGAAAATAATTATAATTTAACGAAAAACGGGACGTAATTGCGTAAACATACTTTTAATAATATATTATCCTGACGTTTCGGGCATGAGGTTTCACCTGTGGTACATCTACATACTCGTATTACAACTAACATGCATTTTAAAATAAAATATGTAGTACATTACGACATTTACGACACAAGTGCGAAACACTTTAAATTCGACACGAGTTACGAATTCCCTTTTTGGCACGTGTCTCGTACGACGTTTTTTAGTGCAGACGGCCCTACAAAGTTTTGGATCTGACGTAAAATGACACACTTTTTTTTTCTTTTTTTTGGCTTTATGGCTTATTTACAGCCAGAGCTCGGGCCAATTACAACTTCTCGCACTAGAGCCTAAAAAAGGCACCATCTGTACTGAAAAAATTAAAATGGCAATGCGGCCAGCCTTCGGGGCACATTACTTACTAATTGGCAGCGAATTGGGAGAGATTTTATGTCTAACGAGTATCTGTACAATTCTTCAGTATCGTTATGGGACGATCTTATAGAGATTAACAGCAACCATTTTATTAACTCGTTAAAACAAACAATAAAACGTTGACGTCACGTTACTACAAGTGTCACCCACGTATTGTAACGTTTTGTCTCCTCCCCTCGTGTCACCTCCACACAATAGTACCGAGTGTTAGTTGTGTCATTCACTCCTGCTCGGTCATTCGGGATTCATTCGTCTTGTATAACTGGACCTATGGATTCATCAGTAAAATGCAATAAAATAAACAAAAAAATTGTTTGCCGAGATCGCGAAACGTCTGGTTGACGTAACTAAAGATCGAAGAGCTGGCGACTTCCTCGCACAACGCATCAATATTGCGATACAGCGAGGAAATGCCGCCAGCATCCTCGGTACAAGCCACAAGGGCCAATCTTAGATATAGGTTAGGTTAACTAGATTCGTTAGATTTAATCTATGTACATAAAATGTAGTTTTGAAAATAAATATATTTAAAAAAATATGTTATAGTTACATTAGTTCGATTTAATTTATGTATATTGTACAGTTTTTAAAATAATACAATGTTGAGGTTGTATTTGTATATAGTTTTTATACAATTTATTTATACTTTTTTATTGTCTTTGTTTGTCTTTTTATTCTATTTTTAAGAAATAGATACCTATGTCATATACAAGATTGTAAATATTTATATGTCAGTGATCAATAAACCGTTGGTGAACACAGTCAGCTGCTTGGCTTAATTTAGTTTTCTGTTCAGCTATCGTTTGATTTTTCAACATTTAGTATATTTTTGATTTTCTCTGCACACAAAACTTAAGACTTATCTTTTTTTGTTATTTTTTCTTTTTGTCATTATTTTTTCTTTTAATTATTCAGGAACAGATCACGTGTGCGAGGTCGCCCTTAGGGGTCTGGCGACTATGGTCCTACGAGACTAGTATGTGTTCTCGTATGGACAACAACAGCTATTAGCTAATGAGAAGGGGCGCATTGTTGTATTTAGTTACAGTGTTAGCAATACCTATTGACTTGGAGATTAAAAGGAAAACTTCATTTTGTAGTTGGCATTAAAGTTAAAGTTTGTTATGAACAGAAAAAAAACAGATACATCGTATTTCTTAGGTATTTGGGTGCTAACACGATCTTCTATTTCGATTCAGTTTAGGGTGAATATCTGGGTCAAACTTAAAATCATGTTATGAGTCTTTCCGGTGGACATTTTAAAAGTTAAGGACTATGAGAGTTAATTTTCTAATTAAGTAATAAACCCTTATTGCTATTTAAATGCACTCCTTTCCTATTGAATTTTATGATAAAAATCACGACTACACTCCTACTAGTTGCTTACTATTGGCCACAGGAAAGAGGGGCTCTACAGTTCAGCTGAACACGCACTTTTTCTTTCCTGTGGTCGATAGTTAACAGCCTGTGGACAGGTAGTAATGACTTTTATCGTACCACGCAATGAAAAAGGAGTATGTCTTAATGAAGATAATAATTATTATTGTACAAGTTCACAATGTTATTAAGCATCTATATTATCTATACTACTATGGGATCCCTTTCTTTCCCATATATTTGTTAATCCGAATTTCGTTAGTCAGAAATTGATATCCATATAATTTACTGATATAAGCATCAATGGTCATAATTTTTGTTAAGTATAACGATTAATAGATCTAACATTACTAACCTATAACATTACATACTCTAATTACAAAAGGTATAAAATTGCTGACTATAACATTCAAAGGTCTATCCTTCATTTTTTAGAAATATTTTAAGTCATACATTTGAACCTACTTACTCATATTGTTTTAATAACTAACCGAATTACATCCAAAAAATTGAATATTAAATACGAAATTTATAACTTTCTTTAATTTAAATTAAGAAATTTATGGACTATAATTCAACTTAGGAAACTTCCTTACCTACTAGACTCTAAGGCAGGTCAGGTGTAGGTACGACGACGAGCGAAGCGAGGAGGAGTGTTAGGTTGAACTGTGACCTTACAGCGCGCGAGCCGAGCGAGCGAAGCGGGCGTGCCGCGGCAGCGGCCGGCGAAGCGCCAGGACCGACTTTTAAAATAATACTCTTACTATTTACTTACTAACTAAGTTTATTACCAAGTTTTTTATTTATATTTTTTTATATACTTATTTATTTATTAGGTGGTGTATCATTACATTGACATAATCACGCGTCAACAAATAATTACAACTTGCGAATATAGACGTTGTGACAGTTATAATATTTGCTTCTATGCACTCCTTAAGACGTCTCCAAAACTTCCTCCCTGTTCAAACTAAAATCACACTAACTCGTTCGCTTTTGCTTCCTTTATTAGACTATGAAGATATAGTCCTTGTGGATCTCAGAGAGGAGCTACTTGACAAACTCGAACGCTTACAAAACTTATGTATCAGATATATTTTCGGTTTGCGTAAGTTTGATCATATATCCCAGTTCCGTAAGCAGCTCGGCTGGCTTCCGATCCGTCGTCGTCGAGATGTTCATATCCTGTCATTGCTTTTCAATGTGTTATTTAATCCTGCTTCTCCTTCTTATCTATCAGAGAATTTTAGTTTTCTGGCCTCGGGTAGCGGTCACCGCTTGCGTTCGAGCGCCAACCTTTCTCTTGCTTTTCCATCCTGCAAGACACGAAATTACAAAAGATCTTTTACTGTCCATGCCGTCAATCTGTGGAATGAGTTGCCGGTATCTGTAAGGCAGTCGCAATCTGTAGCATCACTCAAGGAGAGGCTGAAGAAGTTGTGGCTTTCCAATACCAATCCTTAACTATGGTGGATTCTTTGTGTTTTTACATATTTATTTATTATTTGATATATATTATATGTTTCTATATTTATTTATTATTTAACTATATTTTTATGTATTTATATTTAGTGTTTGTGTAGATATTATTATCGATTTTATATATCAACAATGCGAATACAAAATTATACTTCAAAATTTAAGTTAGTAAATGTACATTTTATATTTGTCTTTCACCGTTGCTTGTTCATTTCTCATTTCCTCAAAGGTTAACTGGAAGAGATCCCTGAAAGGGATAAGTTCGCCTTTGTTGTATCTAATTGTTTTTGTCTGTGTTTCCTGTATTTCTGTTCTAATGTACAATAAAGCTTATACATACATACATACATACATAATAAGGAAGGTTATTACTTTTAACATTCTAGAAATGATGCTGTATGGATTTTAAAAGTTATGGGCATCGACTTTTATGACTAACAATAATTATGACTACTAGAGATGTAAAGGTCCTCTAGTTGTCAGAATAAAGAGAAATTAAGATTTAGAGATGTAAAAGGTCTCTAAACGTCAGACTACTGCAGAAAGACTTCCAAACTAGTTATTTTATTTCCTTTTATAAATTGGTTTGTCGACGAATGCAGGCCACGGACACCCGCGGTAATGCGATTGCGGCGCCCCCTGCCGGTAACTCGATATAACAGTGAAACCTCGGTAACGCGAACCGCGCCGATGGATAAAAATGTTACCGTTGAATTTCGTATCTTCGCCTAGGGTACCTATCTTCGCCTATAGTTTCTATGCACCCTAAACTTAATGCGGAAACTACACCTTTTTGCGCTAGGCGAAGATAGTTATCATAGGCAGAGATACGATACGAGACTACTGTAAACTGTACCTAGAGTGCAAAACTTAAGTAATTGCCGTATTGTATGTAGGTATTTAGTAGCGCTTATAATGTATATATGGCACGTGCGTTAGCATTCAAATGTGATATGGAACATTAAGTTATCTGGGCCAAGTTCTATTCTAATCTATTTCAAGTTCTCTTCTTTACTATGTTAAAAATAAGAGGTATTTTTCATGTGAATTCTACTCAAAATCACAAGCGGATCTAATCTTATTTTATAACAAAGTCGTACCAAAATTTCGATACGATTTCAAAATGTATGAAACAATAGTACTTAACGAAATGAAATATAAAAAAAACGTAGAGGATAAGATAAAATGAAAATACCTGTACTGGCAAGAACCGATCTCTTAAATAAATGATGATAATAATGATTGGATCATACGAGCCCGAGATACTGTGTAGAAATCATAATTATATTTTTTTCTTATCAAAGAGAAAGTTTGGGGATAACTTTATATAAAATGGTTCACCAGATAATTTCAGTGAAGTTTTCGTATTTATAATGCTTTGAACGAACAAATTGAGTCAAGCCAGTTGGAGTAGGTACACAATAACACAATATACGTACGCTGTAACTGGCACGTACAAATAGCTGTTATGAAAGTGCCAGCTAGGGACCGGAACCGGTATTTTAGAAAAACCTCGAAATAGCCTAATGTTTTAAAATGTTTTTTTAAATGACTCCATTAACTTAGAATTTAAAAACCGAGGAACGAAAAAGAACGAAAAAAGAACCGTACTTTTGTATGGAGAAAACACCGGTTTTCGGTTCCTGGTGCCAGCTAAAGGCGTGTACCTATTTCTTATAGGTAAATTCATATGTACATAGTTACCTTAAGTAAAAATTGCATACTTTTTATATTTCATGAAATTGATACTATTGATTTTATTTCCTTGAATAAATAATTATTTATTTATTAGAATAGATTCCCTTGTCTTTAACTTTTCTGGCTGACATAGATGTAGGCAACACAAAAAACGTATTACGTAGGTTCCACTGCAGGACGATCGAAGGGAAAGCTTCTAAAATATGACTTAAATGTGATTCACACGGGGGGCGTTTAAGACCTTTTGGAAAGGAGCGGCGAAGCATGACTATTTGCATTTTGCGTGATTTGAATTTATTGCTTTTTAAGGTGTGTATCAACTATACTGTTTGCCAGTAGAAACCAAAAAAGTGTAAACGAACCTAAAAAATATATG